>JAPMOB010207919.1:0-15740 GCA_029875015.1 Lepomis gibbosus
CCCTGTATGTGTCAGTTTCAGCCGTGCTACTGTCGTATTTCTGTAGTGTTACAGTTTAATCCTCGATCGTAAAATATGACACTCTACTGACAGTGGACCTGTTCATGTCTGTGATTGGTCATCTGCTGCTAACACCGCCTCTTTTATGTGAACGCGGTCCCGGCTGGATCGGGAAACCCTGGGTTAATTTACCGAGTTGATAACCAGCTTCGTGGTCCCGCTTATCCCGATCGCGATTGTTAGTTATTGAAGCCAGATAATGAAAACATATCCTGGGTTTTTTGAACTCGCTTCGTGGTGCAGGACAGGTGTGTGTGTGTGTGTGTGAGTGAGTAAGAAGGAGACAGAGAGGGGGGGAGTGTTCGTAGTGTTCAATTTAGACAATCTGAGGTTTTTAATTTAGTTATATGAACTTGCTATCTATCTTACACAGGCTCTGCTCTCTACTGGACTCTATGGGTAATACTCTCCACCAATCACGCACGCAATTGCCCACTGAAATTTGCATACATGAAAACAGCAGACCGGTCGGGCGCCGCTACCTATAATGACAGTTTGCCTTTTTTGGTTCGGTCACGGGTTTGGGTCAGGTCTCTTTCCTGACATTTTCTTTTTTTGTTTAAAAGTGTTTACAACAAATTTCACAAAAATTATATAACAATTAGATAAGATAACCACCACTCAACATTTTGGCACACAAAAAAAGGTATTTTGTATTTCATAAAATCATGCAACAAAATTAGACCACAAAATAAACACAATGCAATCAACTCAAAATTCGATGAGTTACAGTTCAGTTCACTTTTCTGTCCAGTAAACCAAAGTACCAACATATTGAGTTTATTAAAAGTAGTAACATAAATTCTGTTAATCTAAGAATAACACAATAAAAACTAAGAAACTGGTCAGTAAACATAATGGGGTTTGTTTGATTTATGAACTGAGGGTCAATTGGGCAATAAGGAATCCGAACCAGGTTGCTGGAGCATGAATATTGCTTCCGCACTTTGCTAAGTGGTTGCAGGTGTGGACAGTACAGAGAACAAATGCTATTGTGGATGACTGAAACAGTCGGGATTAAATGCCTCACTGTCACGCTCCTCCCTCCTCTTCCTCTCTATTTTTCAGTGGCATTTACCGGGGAAGATTCAGTGGTGGCTGGTCTGCAGGCAGTAAACCCCGCTTGCTGCTAGCTCAGGATAGAGGGATGCTGGAATAGTCTGAAATTTTTTTACATCTGACTGCAAACAACATGGGTGCATTGGGCGTTGTGGCAGCACGTTAGCCGCAGCCTTTCATGGCCAGGTGCAGCCACTGACAGTTGTGTGCGTCTAGCTATCCTACTGTTAACAGCATACCCGCCAACACTAAGGCTACATTCAGACTGCAGGCCAATGTGACCCAAATCCGATTTTTGTTACGCATGTGTCACCCAGATCTGATCTATTTCTGACAGTGTAAACAGGCCAAGTCACATGGAATCTGATCTTTTCCAGTTCGGAATTGGGCCACCTCCATATGTGGTCAGATCCGATAACGACTGGATCTTTTTAAATCCCACCTCAGCCTGGACACAGGTTGCATTTGATGCGACTTTGACGTCACTGTAAAGCAGCTGTTCTGCTGTAGATGGATCTGCGATGAATAAAAAAGCTCAACACAAAAGCTGTAATTAAATATGTGGCTCTCTTCCTTCTGTATCTTGCTATCATCTGCTCACAAATTCCCTTTCTTACACCTGAAATCCACCGGACCGGAGCTCTCTTCTGAGTTACTTGTATGCTACCTGTCCCAGCGGACACAGTGGGGAGAGAGAGAGGGATGAAGTGTGTTGTGGGGCAGTTGTGTTTTACATAAGAAATGTGACCCATGAGAGGACAATGAAAAACAGAAAACTCCTGTGAGCTAACCAGAGCTAACCTCTGTTGCTTCTTCTTTACATCTGTAGCTTGCAACAGCGTGCTGCGTGGACGTCATGTTATTCTTCTGCGCATGCAGTTCATTTTCAGGCATGCGGTTCATGCTTGCAGTCTGATATGGGCCACATTTAACGGATCTGGGGAAAAAAATCGGAATTGAGCATTAAGGCCTGCAGTATGAACGTAGTCTAAGTCAGCGGCGACGACCCTGTAATGATGTTTGCGGAACCACAGGCCGTGGTGCGTTCAAGGAGCTGGCTCTGCCGTTTTGCTTCTGGCCACCCAAAAAGTATTTGGGAATCGTGCTCAATTCATCCAGCCTGCAAGCTCATCTGCTGGAACCCAGACAGACGGCTTGCTGCAGGCAGTCCACAAGCTGGAACATCGGTGACCGTGATGACTGTGATGCAAACAATGGATCTTATGGCTGTATCTCACCCGGTGGTTTTCCTGAGACTTCTGCACATGCGGCGGGTGCATTGGTGGTTCACCAGTCTGCGCCTAGATGTCAGGAGACACAGGCGACGCATGGTGATACGTGGGACGATCCAATTTGGCTCAAAACTGTCTCATGGAAATGCATTTTTCAGCATGAAACAGGAAGCTGTTTTTTAGAGTCTAAGGATACTTAAAACCTCACAAACCTTTGCCCACACATCAGAATAGGTATGCTGTGTTGTCTGATATAGTTCCTCGGCATGGGTGTGGAAAAATGGCCATAGCTCTCTCTACAAGATTTCAAAGGTCAAATCTGCCCCAAACTTCACTTGTTTAAGAGTCCCGCCCTGAAGACATCTACATACCTTTTGTGAGTCATAGGTATAGCGCCACCTAATGGCAACACTAGATGACATGTTTTATACTGTGATGTACCAAGCAAGTTGTTCCGAATTGTCCTAAAAAATGCCTCAGATAAACTTTCAGACCTTGTTGATGCTATGTTGTTTAACTAGTGGGCTGTTGTCATGTCATGGCATTGACTTCCAATACCACGCCAAGGACAATAAAGCTGTTGCAACTGGATTGTACGTGTTCAAATCTTCCCGAAACGTCACATGGATAAGAGTCTCGCCCTGAAGTCATCTACATGCCAATGTTACCTCATGAAGATAGCACCTCCTACTGATCAACTGTATTTGGTCCCTTGAGGGATGGGTTAAAGTGCAGAGAACGAATTTCACAACATGTATGTGTATTAACATATTTATTTTACCATCACAGGCTACATGGAGATGAATTACAGACAAGATGATATTTTCATCCTCGCCTGGTAAAAAAAGCTATATTTTAATGCAATAAACCATCAATACCATCATAAGGTAGATTATAATGCACCTGAATATCTTCTAATACATCTAGAATACAACTGTAACTTTAAATTTGATGAATACAAAAGTTAATACACAATCTTTCAAAAATATACCAGGCGAATGTCCATGTTTTGGCCATATTTACTGTTAATATGTTCACTTTTTTTGGTCGTTATCTTTAAAACATTATTTCTCGCCAAACAGTGAAATATTGATAAAAACAGTCAATATACATGACCAAAAGCACTCCTATGCTTTACAGGCCCACAACTTGAGAACAGAACATCCTACAGGGCTGCAAGTGGTCTTATTTTGTTCGTATCGACGAGATTCATATCCTGGATGTCTTTGTAGCTCCTACGGGTCGCCAGTAGAGGCCGATAAAGATCGCCTCCGCCAAATCAAACTCTTCTTCTCCACTTTATGACAGAAACGAAAATTAACACTGCAGCCAATCTAAACAAGATGGCGGCCCGCCAGACAGTCTTTGTTGACATAAAATGCTGCTGTTTTTGGACGGAAAACAGCTAGAACAGCGAAAATCGATTATGCCCCCCGTACCGGGTCAGTCCATTCCCATGCAACAGATACACATCCCCAACGTGCGGAGGTTGAGCCATGCAACAGCTACAGGGTAGCTGCACACCCCTGCAAGAGGATGTCAGGTGAAGAAGAAGTGGTGGGAACATAGAGTAACTGCAGGACAGGAGGACATAAAATGATAGGAGGAGGAGATAAGATTAAAATATGGGGGCCGATAATCAGGGTGATGTGACAGCGGTTCCGTACAAAACTCCTGGTTTTTGTGCTGTTGCTATCATTCCGTGATTACTGTATGGTTGCTGCCCTACTGTTGGACTGTTGTTTCACTACTGTATTAACATTAGCACTAAATTGTGTTTCCCTTTAAGACATCAGAAGGTCAAAAAGGTGTATCCAACACAATGTCTGAAGCTTGCAAGTAAAAACATCTGACAGTGTTTCAGTTATTTAAAAAGTCTTGTTGTCCAAAGAATCCTTGTCCCACTGAAGAACATCTTTCTGGCGTCAAAACACTTCACTGTTTTGACATTTAGAATTTCTTTGTATCTCATTTGACATCTTGACATCTTTGTGTGTAAAAATACACTTTTGGGGTTGATTTTGGATTGCAGGTGCAGGTCAGATTAATTGTGTCACATCTTTATTTAATTCTGTTTACACCATCTGAGAAATAAGGATGGTGTCAATAGATTTACTGTAATGGCCATTCAAATATTTAATGTAAATAAAATTGCATGAAAAAAGTTCTCTTTTCTCTCAGAAAATTGTTTTGCAGAGGAGAAAGTGTACACCTAGAAACCACTGTTTGACATTGAAGAATCCCTTCTCTTTGGAGTAGTGTAATCTTTGCAGTGTGTTCACAAAACCTAATCTGCAATACACAGACAATGTTCATTAAACACATTTAAAGTTTTTTTGGGGGATACAATACGCTGCAGGGGTTGTAATAATACAACAGTATGCAGACCATTCACTGAAACATATATAACTTAAAATGATTGAGGTTAATCTAATGTCTGTCAAAAGCAGAGTGAGCGGGGGAAATCACGAAAATTGAAAAATGCAGAGAACATTGGGCCCAGCCTTTGAGCCATCTGACCCTAAGTGGCCATATCCCGAGTCTCCTATCAGACTGGGTGCCTGAGCTTGCTCTGCTTGCAAGACTGTCTGGCTCACAAGGCTTTCCCCATAATGGATTGCGCACTAAATTTAATTTTAATTCCATTTCTTTTCAGCCGGGTTAGCCCCATGAGATAAAATGTCTATTTTCCAATAGAGATCTGCAGCAGTCCAAGTCAGCACCCCATTATTATTGAACAAAATGTACATATTTACAGAGTTATTAATGCAAGTGATTTTTAAAAATCCTGTCATGATGGTGGGATCCACTTTTTAAGTGATAATAACTAGCACCACTCACCAAAAAGAACAAGCTGTCTACTGAATCATTTGTGTTTTAGAATACTCAGTGGTGTAAAAGTCATCAATGAAATTATTAAACAAAGACAGAATGATTTAAGAACTGGGAGATGTATTATTCGAATAATGACTTTGAATGAAGTGAACTACCTTTTTTAATAAGCCCTCCACAGATGGATTACTTAATAAGGTTTTCTGCAATTGTAACTCAATACCCTTGAATATTAATACAAAACTACATTGAGCTACAAACTCATTTAATGTAGTATATTGTTTAACTTTACCCTGATATTGTTATAAATGTTACCAGCAAGAAGGGAAACTGTTAAGTTCTGTAGAATTTACAGATGTTAGTTTTATTGGCGTTTAGCAAAACTCCAAATACGACTCATATGAGTGTAACCTACAATAGTAGCCCTACAAGTAGCTTTTGTGCATGCCTCCCAAAGCGGAAATTTTGTTTCCCGTCCGGACCTACATTATGTAAATCAAATGACCTTCGTAACATGACAAACATGTGGAGACTGCTGTGACACAAAGGAGTTAAACTCTAGCTGCTAGCAGATAGACCGTGAGGCGGATGTGTGCAGCTGTTGGGTTCACTGATCGACATGCACACAACGACTGACTTAGGTTTAGGCACACACCCCGGTAAGGGTAAAGGCTAAATAAAAAATATTAATATTAAAAATATTAAATAAAGACTAATATAGTTAGCTAGTTAGCTAACGCTAATGCTTTAAAGCTAATGCTACTTAACTTTAGTCAAAAAACAACTCAATCTTGTTTTACAAGGGTTCGCTGGTCTCCCAGGTGAAAAGCAGCTAACTTGCTATCCATCCACCCCACCCACCACCACTGGAGTAGTTTATGGCTATTTATAATACGTTACCGTCTTTGTCAATAAAGGTCGCTGCCACAACGTAAGCGTAAACGTGAATCGTAATTTTGTGTGGCTGAAACCACCCATATGGTCAGGCTGGTGAGGACAGGCTCAAAAACCTTAAGCACAGTTGGACCCTGTTTTTTGTATTTCTGAAGCATTTTACATTTCTTCATTAATATTAATCCACACAGCAATCTCCTTTTTTTTTTTTTTTTTTTACAACTCAGTGTCAATTTTCCTTATTGTGTGCAGGAAGCACATGCAGCCATTAAAATAACACAAATCGCCTCCTATTGTGAACTTGTGAACAAGTTTGAAAGCAATCATTTAATGGTCCCAATTTCTGTCTTTTAAACAGCGGTAGTATTTGGTGGAATAATAGCCTTGAGAGGACGCTTTGGCTGGCTGTTATCTGTGCTGCTGAAGGTAGAGATTAGAGTGGCTTCTGTAGCATTTGTGCAATTGTGGCATTTTGCCTCTGGTATAAATTTAGATTGTTTTCCACTAGCTTTTGTTCCAGAATGCATTTGTTCATTTGATGTTTAAAGCTTAAAAATAACAGTGGTTTAATTAGCAAAAGTTTAATGTGTAGGAAGTATTTACGCAACGTAATATTGTGATGGAATTGCATATACATAGTATATGCGTCTAGCAGACATTCACATGTCATGTCTACTCATTTTTAGCTTTTCATGTATCATTTAATGCCATTACAGATGGTGCATGTCATGAGTGCTGGACATCAGAGATGCTCAAGTCTTTGAGCTAGAGTACAAGTCAAATCTCAAGTCATTGAGCTTGAGTCCAAGTAAACTGCATAACTATAAGGAATTCTGTAACTGTAACCGGTTTTTCATTTACAGAGCACAACCATGTAATTTACAATGCAAAATTGACGGTTTATTAAATATGTAATTCAAACCACTCCCCAGACTCTTAAACCCAGCTTAACGTTAACTAAATAAAACTGTGACATTGCATAATTAACAATAAACCTGTCTGTTTTTAACTTACAGAGCACAACCATGTAGCCTAATGTACAATGCGTCTACAATAGTTAAAGCTTAAAGTACTGTAAAGTTACATGATCAACAATAAACCTGTAACCTCTTTCTAGCCAATGGCAATAATGAAGGTGATGGTAGCAAGCGGATGTACATAATTATGACTACTACAAGTTTGGCAAGTAAACAAATGCTCAGTTAGAGTTTACCTCTCGTAAGGTCGTAGCTGAAGCAAGAAGCAAGCTAACGTTAGACGGCCAATGCCACGTTACTAACCTATTTGCGTTTAGCGCTTTTTGTTTGGGTCTTGTTGTATGAAGTTTTAAAGCCAAAGTTTATGATGAATGGCTTTACACTGTAAAGTTTAGTACACTTTACTGTCTGGCCGGAGCAGCTACTACTTACCCATGATAGGAACTAATGTGCGCGTATCAGCTGTTACCAATCACACAGTCGATGGTCCGTTTTTGTAAATGACATGACAAATTGGTTAACTAGCTCACAACGATGTTTATCGGTTTGATGCTCTGACGAGGCATGACAGCACGCCTGCGCAAGCTTGGAGAATGACGTATGACTTATGGAATTTACTAAAGTCATACGTCAGGAAGTGACTCAAAAATATGAAATATCATAGAAATGTCAAAATACACTGGAGGGGGGCTTTAATCAATACAATTACAAAATGTGTACCATTATTACTGTACAATGTTTGTGGTATTCCAAACCTTGGAATAGTATCTCTTATCAAAGCATTGCATCTGCTTTGGCTGCACCAATGCCAGATACCAGACAATTACCAGACAATACTTTTTCCCTTTGCATGGTGTTACCACTATGTGAAATTCATTGTTAATGTCTGAAATGGTTGGTCTGGTTTTGGAATATGCTTTCTTCTGTCTAATTGCCTTGTGAATTAGGTTTTGCACAGATTTCATAACTGTCACAATTTTTGCGTGTCTAATTTGTAAAGCCAAAGGTTGTGAAGTGCTCTCTTAGGGCCGGATTTACTAACATCCTGAATAAGAAAAAAAGAGTATTAAATTGAGTGTGCATTTTACATATTGCATGTGCAATTTTAGTACATGTTATGGGTGATCAACTAAGAATTATGCATAGATGAAAACAGGTACAATGGAGGTGGCAGTATTTAAATGAGGGCTTTGCATGTTTTAATGGTTTCCACCATTAAGATTGGGGAGGGAAAGCAGCTACTGCGGAAAAACCTTGGTTTGTTTCATTCAGTGCGTCCCGTATACTAAGTACTTGGGACAGCACACCTGAAAAACTACTTTTGGAACCCCCGGCAGAAACGGCTACAGTATGCTGGAATGACCCAGACGTAAGGAAATGCAGGCAGATCGGGCCTCATCCAGCCAGAAGGAATAATCACAGACCAGATGCACCGTGCCCAGTCGCTCTGCGATCTCCTGTTCCTGGCCCTGTACACCCTAATGCGCCATTCCTTCTACCTACAATGGGTTGTGTCGCTATTATGACCGGCGCGCTGTGAACAGTTGGTGATCGTTCCCTCTAGCTAGATGATTTTTACGCACCACTGCAGCGGGGGCTCTCCGCAGCGCCTCACAATTTTCTAAATTCTTCCATCTCACGGAGAAAGCTTTATGGAAAATACAAAAACACAATTGAATTCATATAGTTCGTTGAATAAATAAAATAAAATAATTGTATTTCTATATATTGGAAATGGAATAATATTTTAATAATATTTTAAATTTATCTACATCTTCTTTCATTACGGCTGTGTCTCCTTCTTGCAACGATAGCAGCAGCCATCTCTGCACAACACTTGCTGGTTTGCACCTTCGTTTCAAACATTAAATACAGATGCTTTTGCATTCACATGAAATTGCTTGTAGGAGTGTTAGATCACATTGTGTGTAGTAAATAAATGCATGTTAAGCTCCTATCACATTGCACAATAAAATTGAAACACCCCAATTGCATATTCATTTAGGCAAAAGTAGTAAATGAACAACAGGTGTTATCTTGCACTTTTGAAAGTCATTCTCGACGCACACCGGTGTTAATTAGCTGCTTTACTCACGCAAACCTTTAGTAAATTGTTATTACTATTATTTTATTATTTAACCCTTATTATTTTAACCATCCCTACTTTTGAGACATATGTTACACCATGGCTCAACATTGCTGCAAATCTGAAGAGGGATTTAGGCAAAACATATTTGTTATGTGGTCATATCCATAGAAGCATTTATTGTTTTCATTTCTTTTTTCCTTCTGGAGGTGGCTGTGTCTGCATTGTCTTTAAAATGTCACAGCTGCTGTCTGTCATGTATGAGTCGTCTGAGTTAGTTAGAGAAAGATCTGCAGCTCTTTTGGTTTCTGCTGCTCTGTGGTTTCCTCTTGAAATGTCATCTTTTGCATGTGTGTGTGCTGCGCATTTACAAATAGCAAGCTTGGAGGGTAATTGGATAGCATCTAAGAGACTTAGATGGAGATCTGTGTGTTTTTGGCTTCCCTGTTGATGTCACCATGCCTCTGTTAGCCCACTGCCTGGCAAATGTGTGGCCTGTGGAAAATGCATATTAACTGTCTGCATAAACTACTAACGTTTTACATTTTGCTAGATTATAGGCTTCAGTCAGTGAAACGAGTTCAGCTGCTTGTGCAGAGTAGTGTGATGGTAATGTCTTAGCTATCCGTGTTTCTGTTGCTGTCACAACAGCATATCCTGACATATTTGTGTATCCCATTCAGACCATCTGACAGACACAGAACCCTGTTTGTGGCTGTACTGGATTAAACAAGTGCACTGCGTCGGAGTTGGAAAATTGAAATCACTTCTGATCAGGCATAAATATCATCTCAAATCAATAAAAATGTTAACTGATAATTGCACCTGCAACTACACCTCCACCTTTTGGATTGTGCTATTTTCTTCCTAATTTGTGGCTGGCTGTTAATTGTTTGTGAGCCAAATACATTGACTAGACAGTGACAGACAACAGGGGTTATTTTTGAATGTTTGGATCAAAATTATTGCTAGGGATAATTTAGTAGTTGCTAGGGACATGTCTCTACCGCCCCTATGTAATTCTACGCCCTTGTACATGGGACACAAATAGCGGTCTCCTGGGTGAAAGACCTGTGTGTACTTGTTTGACCCATTCGTCCACCCAGACCACCTCGCTATGTGGACTTAATCGCTCTTTATAGTACATTACCTGACTTTTTTCTGTCCCTCAGACTAAATGGCATGAAATGGCACTCAGAATAAACTAACACATTTTATTTCTATACCATTTGGTAATACCGGGATGACTAATGATAAGTTAAAGCATAGCATAGATGAAACAAACCAAATTATTTTTTTACCTAGATACCTTTTTAACAAACTACCAGAGCCAGGCTTAAGAAGTGGGTCTTTACTGTTGTACCTGCTTGGAAAATGTAAGCACTTTCTCCAACATAAAGCACTGATCAAATTATCAAGTTATTAATTTTTTTTTCTTCTAATAGTGTTTCATCTGGAAATGTCAATTAAATTCTACTTACCTTTATCGATACTATCTGGTTTAGCAGCACTATGGCCCAAAAGGAAAATCAGTTGGTTAAAATTGTACAAACTGTCTATAAAACCAGTGTGACACTAGCTGCCCTTGGACATCCATACGCTGCATTCAAGAGAGAGGGTAGGATTGACGCCTCGTTCAGCAAGTATTGATTGTTGCCTTCTCTTGTTTGTATAAGTGCATGGTGAAAGACAACAAGCGGCAAGAGGGATGCCCCATGACTTGAAGTGAGTAACAAGGACAGTCTGTTTGTGTGACCATTACAACTGTGATCTGAAAAAAGCTACAACAGTTCAGCGCAATTACAAAGAAACAAATTACAATTATTGTACACGTGATCATTCAAATGAGGTCCCAGCGGTGGTTGGATGTAAGATATGAGGAGTCTTGTTCTGCCCCCCACTAAGTGACTTCCAACTGGGACATGTCTGCTCTCAGACAGCAGCAACAACCACAGCAGGATCCAGAGAGAATGAGTTGATCAAAGCAGCATGGCAACAGTTAGATTGTAGCACCAGCAAATGCCAACAGTTTGGCCAATGTTTTGCCTGTATACATGATGGATAAATATGTGGATGGTAATTATATATTAAATGGCATAATGTTATACACTATATACTAATACATAGAAGGGTAGAGGCCTATATCAATGGTGGTACCTACCAACCAATGGAAAAGCAAATGTGTTCACCTTCCAATTTCAGCCCTGCTGTGAAGGTGAAAACAACAATTTGGAAATAGAGAGAACCCAAGGGAGGAGGGTGGGGATGAGGAATAATATTGAGAAGGCAGACACGATATTTGCAGCTTCAGGGTGAGATAACACCCTATCTTGAAGTGTCCTGCAAAACATTTTGGAATTTTCTTATTAGCCTCCACTTCAACATGAAATTCATTCATGCTACTGGCATATTATGCTTCATTATGTAGCTAACCAGCAAGGAAGAGAGAAAAAACTACTTTAATCATTAACTGTCAGACTAGGTCATGTAATTGGCACTTTTTTAATTTATCAAATTCAGACAAATAAGGCTTACAGCAGACTTTCAAAACATGTCAGGGCCATAGTGGAAAGCTGTAGGGATGTTAGCTAACACTCTAGATCACAGGCTGAATACTAATCGCTAATATGTGTTAGAATCTGCTGGATACCCGGCAGATACATTAATCTGTTGAATTCAGTAAAGGTTTGCTACAAAAGACCTACATGCAAGACAGAAGGTAGCACTCCCCTGTGATACCAGTGACATATCAGAACTGAGAACTGCAACATGCAATTTTGACCAATAAAATACTATATGATGGATGGAAAGCATGTTGTATAATTTGTGTGTTTGACCTTCTCTATGCAACTGCCTCATTTTCCTAACATTGGTTTTGATCATACAATAGTGATATGTGTGGCCCTGTTATATAGGGAAGTAATAGCATCAGCAGTGCAAGAAGGGACTCATAAATCACACAGCGAGGCTAAAAGTGTAGCTAAAAGACGCCGTTAACAAACACAAATGAATATGCGAGGAAATTGATTTGGTGTGTGTGTGTTCATTCTCTCCTTCAACAATCTATGAACTTTTGCCATCAATAATTTAGTAACTTTTTTATGCTGGTGAAAGACAAAAAGGCTAATTTTAAGTGCGTAAAGTGTATGATCGTTTTTTGGACAGTTTTTACTTGTATTAAAGAAAAGCAAGAAGAGAAATGCAAATAGGAACTAACTGTTCTGCAGTTCATCATAATAGCCATCTGTGAAGATGGTCCTTGATATCAGCTCAGTGACTGAAAAGAAAGTACAGTGATGGAGAAAGTATTTAGATCCTTTGCTGCGACAACGTCTAATAGTGGGATGACAAGCTAGTACACCACTGCCCCCCCTCAAAAGTTATTCCCAAACATAAGCAAATGATCCCAAAGCTCAGTGTGGACTTATGTTTTGTACTATAAGCTGTTGTTGGTAAAAGAGAGATGGGCTGTTCTTTCATTGCTGGTGTCTGTTTCTCAGCCATTCTGTTTGCAAAACTCTGAAGCTGCATGCTGACGATATAGAGCGTGATACCATGCGCTAGCAGGGGAGCTGCGCAGCGTGTACAGGAGCAAAAATTGACACTGCGTTACAGACTCCCCCTGGCTCTGATTGGTTGTTGGCATTAGGAGCAGTAGGGGGAACCAGAGGAACTTTTTGTATGGTGTACTACTATCATTATACAGTGACAGCAAATATGCCAAAAGTTTATTTTTATAAAAGTAACCTACTGAACCTTTAAATGTATATTATACCCTTTGCCAAACTTAGCCTGCATGCATATGTAGTTTTTTTGAAACACTGATAAACCTGCTAAAATAGGCAATTTCCAGTAGGTGAGACTGCCTTTTCTGCCACACATTGGATGTTTTGCCCATGTTTCCAGTAGGTGAGACTGCCCTTACGACAAATGCGTCGTAAAATAAGGGTTAGTAAACAAGTAGCAGCCTAAGTAGCAGTAGCAGCAAGTTTTTTAAAGAATACCCTTCACTCAACAGTGTTTAAACATAATGAAAAGTACATGACATTTTCATTAAGTCCTTATATTGGTACTAGCAACAACTAGCTTGTTGACAGTCAAATTGATGCTGTAGACATTAGGGGTGCAAAACTGAACCCCAAAAAAACGATTTGTTCAATAAACAAACCAAAGCTCAGTTTTTACATGTAATCAGCAGTTTTTCGGTTCCACAAAAAAAATATTTTGCACACAACCTAACACCCTTTGTCCTTCCCCTTCCCTGGAGAGTACCTGTCCAATGAACTGTCAGTATATCACTGACAAGTCATGTAACGTTAGTGGAAGAAATTGGAGAGAGGCAAATCATACGGATGCCAAGAATTGGCAAGAAAATGTATGGAGATGGTGTGTGGAGGCGAAAAGTTAACGTATGAGGATGCACCATGTCTTTTAAATCACCTGTGTAGGAACATTTTGGATTTAGCATTGACTAGAATAGCGATCATCTCTAAAACGGAGACCATCTATAAGCATTGCTTGACACATGTAAAGTATGCTAACGGTAATACATCTATCATGATGGCGCATCTATGCCGGCATCATCCAAACATATCTCTGGCCGGAACTAGTAAAGAAAACAAAATGCTCTCCTTCCCACTGCCTTTCAGAAGACATTTCAGACAAATTCAGAAAAACACAAAGAAATAACTAAAGCTGTTGGTTGTTCATAGCTAAAGATTTACAGCCATTTGCAGTTGTTACCGATGCAGGATTCTGCCATTTGGTGAAAAAGCTTGAGCCGCATTACATTGTAAATGCTATCAAAGATTCTGATGGACTTGGGCCACACATTGGATGTTTTGCCCACGTTCTAAACCTTGCAGCTAAGTGGGCAGTCTCACTCAATGCAGTGTCAGAAAAGTAGTAACGTTTTTCCACAAAAGTACCACCGCTCACCATGTTTTGTCAACCAAGCAGGAGATGCTAGAAATACCAAGACATAAGCTAATCCATGATGTCTCGACTAGATGGAATACCATACACAACATGCTTGAGCGTTCAGTGGAGAATCAGACTGCCATCTACTCTGCCTTATTGGACAATACTGTGAAGAGGTCTGTCAAGGACAAGAACATTGCCAAACTGACTGACAGTGAACTGAAACTGGCCAAGGAACTCGTTCAGCTACTAAAAATGCTGAAAACAGTAACAGCCCTCATGAGCACTGAAACATCTCCCTCTGCATCAATGATGCTCCCACTAAAGAAATTATTGCTCAAGTTCATGGTACCAAGACATGAGGACAGTGCCACGATCAAGACCCTGATCTTAAAGACTTTCTCCAGAGAGCTACAGCCCTTGATCTAAGGTTTAAATCCCTGCCTTTCTTGGATAATGCCTCTTGCCTCCAAGTCTACAAGGATCTCACAACACACATTCTAGAGAATGAACAGCAGGTATTGTTTATATTTTGTATGATGAGTAGATAGCTGTTTTTGTTCATTGTCATTCAACTAAATGCTTTTTCTTTGTTGTTAATGTCAAACTAATAAATTATGTTATTTATTCTTCTTAGGGACAATGCAGTGAAGCAGGGGGACCTGGGCCATCACAGAACCACAGGAGAAATCTTCATCACCTCCCATGAAGAAGATGGCTATGGGAGAACTATTCGGAGAGCTTTTCAAAGCAAAGGAGCAGACCAAGCCCTTTTCCCAAATCATTGAGCAGGAGATCAGCTCATACAGATCAGCAGACAGCATTCATGTGGATGCTGACCCACTGAGATGGTGGCAGGCAAATAGGAGTAACTACCCTCATGTTGCAAAACTTGCACAACACCACCTCTGTGTCCCTGCAACGTCTGTACCAAGAAAGAGTTTTCTCATCTTGCCACAGAGAGTGTTGACAATCTTTTTGCAGAAGAACCTGAAAATGAGAATTAGACAGTAACTAACTAAACAAACATGTAAAGCCACAACAGACTGAATTTATGTGGCACATATGTTGTGAATAATGCAGATACACTGAAGTTTTGTTTTAGTTTAAAATTTTATCCTAGATTATCTGTTTATATGATTATATTTTTGTTGATGTTCAAATTGAATATATTATTTTTGCAGTTAATGAAAAACAAAGATTTCAGCTATACTGAAAATATGTTTGCTTTAAGTAGCCTGAGTAACACAAAAATGTTGATTTCGTATTATCAAATGTAATTTTTTTTTCTTCCTTATGTGTTCCTAATGATCCTAATGTATTCCTAACAAACTGAACCAAAATCGTGACCTCAATACAAACCAAACCTTGGGCTTGTTGAACCGTTGCACCCCTAGTAGATACGTAGTACACAATAGTTGCTGGACAATCAGACCCAGAACCAACTAACCATAGTCAAAACTCAAGTCAAGTTCCACAGAGTAACTGTGTGAACTAGGTCTATATTGCACCTCACACTTTACATCCTGCACTAAATTGCCAGTAGAGGTGGTAGTAGTAGTAACACTAGTAGTAGTGTGTCCTATACTCTATGCAGTGTTGGGCAAGCTACTTGAAAAATGTAGTGAGCTAAGCTACTAGCTACTCTACATTAAATGAAGCTTCACTACACAGAAGCTA
>JAPMOB010207923.1:0-12359 GCA_029875015.1 Lepomis gibbosus
AGCTCCTCCTGCGAGTAAACGGCATAGTTGTCAGAACCGAATCCGACCGACTTGTGGGTATTTATTTCTCTGAAGGTTGGAGCGCTGCTCCCTGCTCCTCTAGCCCAAGTTAAGCCGCTGTCACCCGGCCTGCAGATTTTCAATCCCCCGCTCTGCCCGGCCCTCTGCACACAACGCTCTGAAGCCTCGGTGACGTATGGACAATCTCAACTGAGAGCGAGAGGAAGTGCTGCGCGAATGAACTACGGCGCTCTGCAATCAAATACGATTTTAAACAGGCTTAGTAAAAAAAAAAAATCAAAAATCAATCTGTGGTTGTCAGCGTTGATATTGTGGCGGGCGCCACAAATAAATGACCGTATGGGAAACACTGCAGATTTAAGTTGAGAAACAAAACATGATGTCTCTGACAAATGTTAGCAAAATGTCTACAGATATAAGTTGGACAGGACGGTATTTAATGAGACAGAAGTGCGATAAATAGCAGCTTTTCACTGCTCTTGATTCCGGGAGCAGCCATCTTGAATTTTGAGGTCAGGGTGTTCCAGTTGAAATTTCCAACATGGACTCATACTCTGACTTTCCATGTCAAATGGAACGCGCCAGACAGGACTTGCTCAGGCTGAAGCTTCAAATTGAGACCTGGGTTTATCTGTCAAAACATGTATCCTCACCAGGTCATTAAAAATGTTAGGTGTCTAAATGGGACTAGGTTTGATCTTTGTAATTGAAGCTTCGCAACAAGTAGCTTGCGATGAGCATGGGGAACACATGCTGTCTTATGTAAAATAGTGTATTTTTAGTCTACAAAACATGTTACAGTCAATTTAAAGAATCTGTTTCTGCCTGCAGGTCCCTCTCTTCCCCTCTCCACTCTGCGCCTCCTGATCCCACCCATTCGGCTCGTCTCTGCAGCTATCTGGCAGACGGTGGAGCAGAAAATCGTGTCTGATTATGGGCTGCTCGAGGAGTTTGTTTTCATGGTTACGGATATTGTTCCTCAACTTCTCTCCACGAGGCAGCGGGCGGAACTCATTTTGGGTCTCAGAGCACGGGTGAGCAAGAGTTGAAGTACTTGTTTTTCAAAAGACCTGTATAATGAACCAAATATGAGCACCATAAGGCTGAAAGAGTAGAACATTTTTAAATAACAATTCAGTATTCTAAGAGGCACTACGTTTTTCAAATTTTTCATTGGGCTTCAGCCTTAAGAACATTTACATTTTTCTGTACATGATTTACTGCAGGTGAAGATTGCTTTTCTGTGTGATGTATTACTTTCAGTGGATGGGTCACACTTAATTTTGGAATAGTATTGAACTGCCTGGCACACATTCTTCTTCTCGTCCATATTCTTCATCTGTGGCACAAAAAAAAAGAAACACGTTTTTATCTAAGGACACATTCTGCTTCAACCCGTATTTGTTTGTGTTGAGCTTCCAAAACATTTTCACTGCGGTCAAAAGACGGTTAGCTCTCCCGCAAACAAATTACCTGCGCAGTCTAGCAGCAATCTGACAGCACAATAAATTACCTTTTGAATAACCACAGTAACAAAAACCTATTTGGGCTCTAGTGGTTTTCAGACATTGTTTCCTAGGTTAAAGCTCCGTCCTGTTCAGATTGTGGGAATAGACTACTGCCCACATGGATTTATGTTGACAAAACTGTTAGAGAGACTGGATTTAACAAAGAAACAAATAATATTTTAATCCCATTAATTACTTTTTTTTTTCAAATTGATAGAACTTGTCTTTTAGGGTGTTGATGACACCCTAAAATATGAAAATATGATGACAGACATTTAAAGCTTCGGTTGAAAACCTTAATAGAAGCTGTCGGGATAAAAGACACAGCCCTGCCTGTGTCTTAACAAGATGTTATCACAGATCTGCTGTTTTGCTTTAATGTGAGGAAAGGCGATGCACCGGAGCTGTAAATAACTGCAGCAATCAGATGTTACATGTAAAACATTTCCAGTTTTGCCATTTCATTAATCTAAACCGTGTGCCTTATCTTTGGTACTTTGTGGATGGTTATTTTTGTCCTCAGCGTCATTCGTTCATTATTGCTGCTTTTCTCTGATTGTAGCTGATCCTGGAGTTGTGTCGCTCTGAGGACACAGCTGACCTCCACATTATTCAGCCGCATCTTGACCGAATGCAGAACCTCAGATCTCTGTGGAACGTGGAGGTGAGTCTAAACCTGTCAACAATGAAATATCTGCAGTGGCTTTTTAAGTTGTTTGCGCCTTTAAATTTCATTTTTGGGTGCTGTTTTTTTTTTTCATATTTCAGTCGCATGCTATTATTATTTTAAAACTATTAAAAATCTTCCAGGTCACAGATGTCGCCATTATAATGCTCTGAGGTGCCATTTTAAACTATTTTTTGTTTCAGACTGAAAATGCAGAACAAGAAGTATCTGACTCACACTTCATGGGCCTTGTCCAAAATCTGCTGAGAGATCCTGAAGAGAGAAGAAACTTTTTCCAGGTCAGTCTTGGTTGTATACACGTTTAATTTCGCTGGGAACTCGCTGTGTTTTGTGATGTGATTTTGTTTGTCCTGCATTTGACATTTATGAATGTCTTTGTGCTCCAGGATGTTTTCCCAGGAGACTTTGGTCCCACGTATGACAAAGCAATCCAGACACTGATGTGGCTGTTTCTGTCTAGACTTGAAAAGCTTCTTCCCACCCAAACTCTCCAACAGGTAGACTTTAAAATGAATTCAGTGTATTTCTACTTTTGTATTCCTACTCCTACACTGAAGACTGACTTTTTGCTGCACTGAGCATCAGTCTCCATTTAATTAGTTGGGGTGTTTTTGTTTACCTGACATTAGTTTTCATTTTGTCTTCGTCAGATTGCGTCTCTGCTCAGCGATGCCTCATCTGTTCTGAATGAATGCATGGAGGCGTTCGCTCAACCTCAGGAGCTCAAAACGCTGATGGACACTCAGAAAGACCTCAGCCAGTTAGAGGACATAGGTGAGCTTCTCAGAATTTATGAGCTTTTCACAGAATATCCTACATATTCAACACTTTGTTTGGAACACACACAGAACATTGTTGCACCGTAACATACACCATACAAATTATTTTTCACTTGGCCTTCGGTCATTTAGATTCAGTTATTGCATTGGCATAAAACACCCATCACAACCGCTCTGAACAAGTTACATAGTGCCTTTTTAGATCTGAATCTGTTTCACTTGTCACTAGTTTAACAGTCCATGTGATCTCCCGTCTTTTCAGATTCCTACATTGTTGACAGTGGTATCTTGTCGGCCCTGTGTCTCCCTCCTGTGGAAAGAGTCGTCATCGTTAATGAGCAAACAGAAACGGATGCAGAGAGCGGACTCGTGTACACAGTCTGCACAGAGATGGAGGTGGAATCTGAGAACAAAGAGGTTTACGTGGAGGGAAGCGGGAACTCGGAAGAGTGCGTTCAAACCCAGTGGTTCGGTCTTAGCAGCGAGGTGAAAGCAGAAATGGACCCTGAGGTGGTCGCAGATCCCATTGAAGGCGCTGAGGCCAGCGAGGGCGAGATGGCAGACGAACACCATGACGACCAATCCGGAACACTGATGATTGGGGAGGACGGACAGGTGACGGTGCTTGACGGCGTGGAGAAGAAGCCAAGCAGACGCGGGAGGAAAAAGAAACGTCCCGTGGATGAAGACTATGAAGTGCAAGGCAGGGCGAGGGGCAACAAAGAAGATCCAGAATTTGACGTCTTGTGGGAAAGGCCGGTGAGAAAGAACCGCGGACTCAAGATGAAACGCTACCTGTCGCAGTGGAGAAAATCGGGAAAGAACCAGGGCAGTAATACCACTAACAGTAGCCCGAAAAAGATGACCAGATCCCAAGGTGCCACCAAAAGCAATGACCTGGACGAAAGAACGTGCAAAGTGTGCGGCAAGGTGGTGAGTCGTGCCAAGTTCTTGGAGCGTCACATGAATCGACATTCAGAGGAGCTGCCCTACTCTTGTCCTGCGTGTAAACGGTTTTATAAGAGCTTGCGGTACTTGCAGCAACACAAATGTCCAAGTCTGCCGAAAGCAAAGGCTGGCAGGAAAGCAAAGGAACCGGAGAATGCAGCAGACGAGGGCGAACAATCCTCCAGCGGGGTTCCATGTGAGGCGACCAGTGAAGAGCAGCCATCCGACGGCACCGCCCAGGACCCTGACTACTCACCCTCTGCAGAGAGATCCAGCAAAGAATCCGAACAGAAAAGCCCAGAGGGAAGCAAAAGCGTTATCGAAGGGCCTTTCTACTGTCCTCACTGCAGCGTCGAGTTTAAGTGCAAACAAACTTTTAGGTTCCATTTAAGAAACATTTGCTACAACGAGCAACAGGTGGATCCCGAGAAGCCCGAGGATGTTAAGCATTGTTTCAGGTGCGATGAATGCGACAAGGCTTTCAAGTACAAATCAACATTGGACTCCCACAAACAAACTCACAACCCGCTCTACTGCGAGGTGTGCATGAAACTGGTGCGCGACTCTGAGGCATTGGCAATGCACAAAGAATCCCACACTCCATTTCAGTGTAACCAGTGTGAGGAGAATTTCCCCGTGTTCAAGGCCCTTCACAAGCACTACCTCGACGTCCACAACCCCACTGAGCCTTTCACCTGCACCCACTGTCAGACGACGTTTGCTAGTTTGAAGCGTTTCATCAGACACGAGTGGAAACACACGGGCTACCAACCATTTCAGTGCCCTCACTGCAGCAAAAGGTTCAGATCGTACTCTGACCTCGTGGAGCACCAGAAAAAACACACTAAGGCGTATCCCTTCCTCTGCTGGGAATGCGGCAAGAAATTCAGGCACGGCGTTACCCTGACGCGCCACGTGGAGCGCGTACATCACTCCGGCGAACCCGTAACCGAGAAACCCACGCCGACCTTCACCTGCGCTCAGTGCGGGAAAACCTTCACTTCCAGAAGATGCCTTCTGAAACATGACAATTTCCACCACAAAGGGCTGCGTTTCCCCTGCGAGCACTGCGGCAAGGGATTCTTTGGCAAGGACGCTTTGGTGAGGCATACGCTGATTCACACCGGCGAAAGGCCTTTCAAGTGCGACGACTGCGACAAGTCTTTCAGATCCGCTGCAGAATTAAAGATCCACAGGAGATACCATACTGGGGAAAGACCATTTAAGTGCAACGTCTGTGAAAAAGGTTTTGTCCAGTCCTGCTTTCTAACCTTACACATGCGAACCCATACAGGAGAGAGACCGTATGTTTGTGCCGTGTGTAACAAGGGCTTTTCAAGCTTGCACGGCCTAAAAAGACACAGGAGACTTGTTCACGCGTAGTTAATGTTACCATGATACTAATTCCAAAAGGGATGCTCTGTTTAACAGGTCAGCATCAGCCGTAGACCCGAAACCGATGAACTGTTGAGCATCTGACCTTCCTCGAGGACACTTCAGCAGCCTGAGTGCTGACTGAGATGGGGAATTAAAACCAGGTTTTCCAGTTGAAGGACATTTCTTTAAAATGGCAGCCACATTGTCACAGCTTTGATTTTTAGGAACTGTTTATTGTATAATGCATTATAAAAATGTAACTTTGTATTTTTTACAGAAAGGTTTGCGGTAGCTCTAAAAAAATGTGTATGTGTAAATGAATATAAACCTTCGTTCCTTGGGGAATTGATTTCTTTTTCTTGAATAAATTTAACATTTGATTTCAAGTGTGATTTGATTTACTCAAAGCATTTGGGTTTCTTGCACAAAGTGTCTTGTTGATGTAATTATGGGCTGGATTTAATGCGGGGGGAGCATTCAGATTCAGAAGTTCCTACATAATGTGTGAACCATTAAATATTGTTTTACAGGAATTACATTTATTTGACTTTTGGTCTGAAGGTGCAGTCATTTAGTGTCAATGACCAAATGAATGTTCCTAAAACTGTGGTTACCAAATTATATGTTCTCTGCAAAACTCAACCAATAGATGGCGCTAAATTAGTTTGGAACTATGGAAGAACTGCAATTGCTTTGTGACCAGCAAGCTGCAAAGCATGATTTGTCAGTTTTTCTTTTTACACACCACAGGTATTTGGTGCTGTTCATTGATAACTGGGACACTTGAATAAAATAAAGAGGAGCTTGTCAAAATGCTCAGTATTAAACAGTATTATGATACAGCATATTACCTATAGTAGGAAAAGCATGTGTAATTAATTCCATTAATAATGCAGCATGCGCTGTCCCTTCCTAGGGAGGGCATCTGTGTTGGCCTTCCAGTCCAGTTTTTTTGTGTGTTGATTTGAACCCCAAGAAACTTTGTACGAGTACAGCACACTATCCTCTAGCCACTTCCTCTACCTGGATGATAACCTTTTTCTCTGGTGGTCCACCACCAGCCATTGTTGCACCATCTAAGGAAGCTCTCTATCCTCCTCATGGTCTTTGTTGATACTCCAACAGCAGAAGAATTGGCATACTATTTCAGGGTTGCAGGACCCAGAGGTGAAGAGGACGTCTGAGCTGCATATCAGAAACATGATTACAGCTTACTTACCTAAACATCTTTAAGAGATGAATTTGAGGATTTATAAAGAACAGCTCAAATTTGTTTAGTGTCATACAAATGAAGGAAATGTTTCTCATGGTTTTTGAAAATATAGACATTACAGCACCCCACGAGGGCCCTCACACTTCATTACAGAACTTGACTGTATATCATTCAATTGAGAGAATGAGAAAAAAATAGTTCCCATACACTACTGACTATACTGCACATATTTGCCCTTTAGTACATTTATATTTCTACAATTGTTTTTTTCTGTACATATCTGACCTATATATACCTATGTTATTTTTATTTTACTTCTCTATATATGTACTTTACTGCGTTTTGGACTTTTAAGTGGATGCTTAAGTACATTTCGTCGTCTTAGTGCTTGTGCAATGACAGTAAAGGTTAACCGTTAATCACTGAGCAGCGTTGTGTCACTTAAACCAAAATAAAAACACATCCACCCCAGATGGGACTCGAACCCACAATCCCTGGCTTAGGAGGCCAGTGCCTTATCCATTAGGCCACTGGGGCTATATAGTCATATGGAGCCTGTTTACGGTTTAATAGTATAATGCGGAATTTTTTGTTAATACACACTCCCTCTCTTTTTCTAGCCGACAACACTATCTACATCGATTGTATGTCGGCGATGTTAACATGCCACATCATAAAGTACATTCGGCTCTATCAGTTTTTTTTTCTCCACATGAATCTTTTTGTTTTTAAACCGCGGGCGAATTCAACTTCCCTGTTAATCCAGTTAAACGTTCAATTTAAGTTACTTTACACAGATAAAATATCACATCATATTTGTTTGTGCATATATTTAGCAAAAGGAAAAAACATAATTCACTGTTCATATCATCACCAACGGCTATCGGAGTCGTAGTCTGCTGGTTAACCCTTCTTTGCTGAGTGCTCGATATAACGTTACGTTTACTTTTACTTAATGAAGATAAGTAACTCATGTAATAATTTAAGTGTAGAATATTTGTTCAAATACGTTAACGAAGTTCACTCAATGCTCCGTTTGATCTTGGCTGGTGTGACAGGTCTCTCCGAGCAGGAACCAGCCTCAGTTGTTTTCCTTCTTTCTGCCTAACGCTAGCGGACTCAGGAGGAATGGTAGCCGGTTAACGTTAGCTCTTTTAGACAGCAGAAGTAGTTAGCATAAGATTAACCTATTAACGTTATTTGACATTCGGTTGTTTTGTTAAAATAATGAATTTACTACCGTCTAATCCTCACGGGAATGGGCTCCTTTATGCTGGATTTAATCAGGATCATGGTAAGCGCCGCTGTCATGTTGTTTTTCTCCCAAATGGAAATTGGACGCGTCGTGAATGCTAAGCTAACATTGCTAAACCGATGTCTTCCCAGAGCCAAGGGATACATTAACCATAACGTTATGTAACATTAGTAACTTTATATTGCTCTGCTTGAAATTGTTTAGGGATAATACTGCTGCGCCTTTCAGAAACGTTAACTTAAAGCCGCGTTCAAATAATGTTAGCTAGCTACGCCTTTTAGCCAGCTAACGTAGTTTTTGTTTTAAGCCAACATATTAGTCAGTTAACCAGCTTAGGTTGGGTCGGCATAACAATGGTTGTTAAGTTAGACATAAACATGTCATTTAAATGATGTACTCAAGTATTAATAGCGTATAGAAAGCTGCTGGTGTAAGCGAACTTAACTTATAAGCTAACGTTACTGTTAGCATCTCGACAGTCATCCCTTGGCTACGACAACGGGTAAAACTAGTGTTAGCTAGTGAACAGCTTGCTATGCTAAGTTTGAGTTATTACAGCGTCACTGTGCTAATGTTATGTTAGTTACTTCCAAAATGAGCTTATTGTTTTATTGGTATATTGAAGGCATTTCTTGTTTATTATCATGTATCTAACGTTACATAGTACAACTCAGCACTGTTCACATATTATTCGCTCCCCACCCACACATCCACACATATTTACACAGGCCTTAAAGTTGAAGTAACGTTAGTCGTCTTAATTGTTCTAACTTAACATTGATTTAATTAAATTCTTGGGGCCAACTAACGTTAGCTCTGTCAGAACTGATGACATTGTAGCCTCGTAAAGTTGAGGTGTCCGAAGACCTCATATGACCCCTTAAAGAATTTGCTATGGCTTGATATCATTGTCATCATACGTCAGGCCAGTTTTATATGAGTTCCACCAGAGGTTAATCATTTGTTCCATGCCCCGTTTTATCACCGTACTATGACAGTTGGTCCAGTTTAAACGAGCTGCCCAGGGTCCGTATGTTGTGTATTGTCATTACTGTAAAGGTTGAGGGTGTTACAGTGATTCTATTTAAAATATATCTGTGAAAAGCCCCTGATAATGTTATCTTTGGTTATTTTCTAATAGTTTTCATCTGTGTATGTCTCTCCAGGATGCTTTGCCTGTGGAATGGAGAATGGATTTCGTGTTTACAACACAGATCCTCTTAAGGAGAAGGAGAAACAAGGTAACAAGCTCCGTAGAAATGATAGTTTACAACTGGTAGGGAAGAATCGGTCACGTTGGACACGTTTTCTTTGTAGGGTGTATAGTCTTCCTGTAACTGTGCAGTCTGCCAAGTTGCAACATATTGATACTTTAAGGCAGTGTAATTGTTAAAAAGGTAAACATCTGACAAAAGAAAATGTGTTTTAATTGGCTGAATTTGTCAGTCACACTTGCAATCCATAGTAAGGCACAGCATGTAGAAAATAGAAATATAAGTTGGGTGGTGTGTAGTCAGTACTCTGTCAGTACATGAGAATCCCAGTATTGGGCTTGGCTATTGGTAGAAAATAGAATAATTTGTAACAGCACACAAAATTCACAGTTGAGTATGTACCTCTATTTGAGGGGTTCAGTATGTTTTTAGTACAACAAAATAAAACAAATTAAACCGTTGCCATTTATTTAAAAAAAATGTAAACATCCCACAGCTCATGGCTATAATTTTTTACTGGAACAGTTCAGGCATTCAACTTTTGGCATGTTGTTAATAATAAAAAATAAATAACCAAAATAAATATGTCAGTAAAGCTCCATCGTAAGACTCTGACTGCTGTTTTATTGTATGATTCGAATAATTTACTTGTGCGTATGTTTGATACAGATACCAAATTTACAAAAGTAGTGCTGTAAAAAAGCCCCGTCCTTTGTTTAAATAAAAAATATCATGTAGGAAAAACATGCATTGTAGGGTTTTATAAGCTTTTAATGAAATTTTGAGTCTTGATAATTGACATTACAGAAAATTTGTTATGGGAACTGTCCTTGTTCAAAGCTTTTTGGCTTATGACTGCTGGAAAAAAAAGTAAACCAGCCAATTCTGCTGCACACAGGAACAAAGTATTGTGACAGAATTGCAAGTTCTTAAATATGGAGGGATATAAGAGGAAGTTTCCCCTAAAGAGGCCTGAAAATGTGACTCAGCACATGACCTGCTCCAGAGTTACCTCTCTGGATTGAACTGCGGTTGGCCAGGAGCTGCCCAAGTACTCATTCATAGGACCAAGTGTGGTCTTTTGTCCTTTCTTTCTGTGCTAATCCATGAGCAGTTCTTTGATGACAGGTTTTACTGCACTTTCCTGCAAATGTTGTGTGCTGTAACTGTGCCAGTCTCATGCAGAGGATTTCTTATCAATGTGGAGAGATGAGTAAGCATTAGTGATTAGAAGCACTGTGTAAATGTTGTTTGGAGCAGGGTTAAAAGCTAGTTCTGGTGATAAGGGCTGCATTCCTTTCTTAGAGTAATTAACAGTTACTGTCATTATTGATGTGTTCACTACCAACATTGTTGACTTTCAGAATTCATGGAGGGCGGGGTTGGCCATGTGGAGATGCTGTTCAGGTGTAACTATTTAGCACTAGTGGGAGGAGGAAAGAAACCTAAGTACCCAACCAACAAAGGTATTTTTATCTACTTATGTTAGCAATGTTGATATATTGCTTCTTCTTTTTTTAGAATCAGCAGTGTTGTCAGTACTGGACTTACGCCAGACGACAAACGATGGCTTGTAGTTCCTTTTTCCCATCATACTCTCATAGTTTTGTAGGCTGTTATAGCAATGAAACAGATATAAAAATATGTTCTTTATGGCATTGAAAAGGTCTTAAAAATGATTATAATTGAATATGGTTGACACTGCAGAAAGAATACTTAAACTAAGTACTTTAAGTTCTTCTTTTTGTACTCTAGTGATGATCTGGGATGACCTGAAGAAGAAGACAGTTATTGAGATTGAGTTCTCAACAGAAGTCAAAGCAGTGAAGCTTCGGCGTGACAGGTAAAAAAAAAAAAGTCCCCCCACTAAGCTCAATCAAAGTTAACTACTAAACTACTTTTTAATGCTACAACAAGTGTCCAGGGAGTGTCTTGAATTTCTTTTATCATTTGTGACACTTGCAAAATAAGTGTTGTGCAATGCATTAGTGAGCAGATGTGCGGTTCCTCTTCAGGCACAACCATATGTTTAGATTTCATGCCAGGCATACATCACTCCTTCAGAATGTTTCTCAACTTAATCACAAAGCAGTACTGTGGCAGTGAGACAGGGACTCACTATGACAGTGCAGCCATACTAATATGCTGCTTGTTATTTAATATCTCTTGGAGTGATTCTCCTATTCATTGTCTGTCGAGTGGTTCTCTCACTGAAAGTGTTGGATTAGCGTGTGAATGCCATTTGAGTAGATTTTTTAATAGACATTTAGTTGAAGTTTTTGTCTCTGTGCTGGTTCACCTTTTGTTCTCAGGATTGTGGTGGTCCTGGACTCAATGATCAAAGTCTTCACCTTTACCCACAACCCCCATCAGCTGCATGTGTTTGAAACCTGCTACAACCCCAAAGGTTAGTACTACACTGTTTAAACTCCTAAAGGAGTATTAATCAGCCTTATCTACACACACACACACGCAATCCTCTTGAACCACACACTCTTTGGCGTGTTCAGCAAACTTGTACTCCATGGTGAAGCATCATTTGAACCCTCACTTTGTTTGAAGTTGTAGTAAAATCTAATCCCAAAATTTCCAAAGCTTTGGATTTAATGCAACACATAACAAAGCACTGGAAGAGTGAAATACAAATAGTTCATGTCCACATCACAACCAACCTTTTCCCTCGTTCTCCTCAGGTCTGTGTGTGCTGTGTCCCAATAGCAACAACTCTCTGTTGGCGTTCCCTGGAACACACTCAGGCCATGTGCAGATAGTGGACCTGGCCAACACAGAGAAGCCCCCAGTTGACATCCCCGCCCATGAAGGGGCGCTGTGCTGCATCGCTCTAAATCTGCAGGGCACAAGAATAGCTACTGCATCAGAGAAGGTAAACTGACAGACATGTTGGAACACTTCTTCTATTCAGTTGTGTAATTTGTTTCTGTTGTTGCTGACTTCCTGACCTTCCTGATCTATGCTGTGTTTCCACAGGGGACTCTTATTAGAATTTTTGACACATCTGCAGGTCAGCTCATACAGGAGCTAAGACGAGGCTCTCAGACAGCTAACATTTACTGGTGAGTATTGAGCACTAATGCTCTTCACATCTTTACCTAATAGCAATGCAAGCGTTCTGTCAGTTTGCTCACGTTTGTGACAGTAGATGAGAACCATAGCAAGGCAAAGATGGCACTGATGTTGATTTAGAAGATTGCTGAAAACATCGGCAGAATTGTCAAAAAGCAATCAGCTTCTTCTCCTGAAAGCCTTTGTCTTATTTGCACCGCTTACACCTGCTCTTCAAAGCCTTTCTTCAGCCTTTGCCAGAATGTTTGCTCTTCACACAAGCACAGTAAACA
>JAPMOB010207929.1:0-13203 GCA_029875015.1 Lepomis gibbosus
GTCTAAATATTATGTACATGTTGTTGATAGTGATCGCTCGCTGGCTCTGGTGTTTGTCTGCACTGGAGTTCCACAGTAAAGAGAGAGAGTCATCATATTTCTTGTCCAGAGTAACAAGTTAATGACTAAAACCTTATCTCGAGCTTAACAAAAAAATATTTACTTAATATGAAAAGAAAAACTCAGAAGTCTGTTGGTGTTTCACATATATGGAAGTTGTTAGTAATGTGTCAGAAAGGGGCCATCAACTTTCACTACATTTGATACTTTTCCTTAGAAAACGGTTTCTCTCGTTATTGACATTCTTTTGTTGTACGACATCAAGCCTTTTTTCTGTGGATTTGAAAAAGCAAGGAATTCATAAAGCAAAGTGCCTTGGATCTCTTTCTTCCTTGGTGTCAAGTGTCAACCACATATCAAAGAATTCTGACAGCAGGTTTATGTCACATTTTAAACCACAACGAAACTCTACCTTGACTTTTATTTTCTGTCAGTTTGGGTGAAGTCCTCTAAGACAGCCGATCAAAAGTCTGCTGAACTGAAACTATCCAATATCAAATAATTCTTTATTCAACACACAGGTCTGCCCCTCACTTTCTCTGTCAGTATAGTCTTTGTTTCTTTCTCCTCCTGCTCCAGTCTTTTTGACATTTTACTTTTCTCTCTTCCTGCCTTTGATTTTTATGGTTTTGATTCTATTCTTTACGTTTAAGTTTAGAGGTTACTTGTCAGTGTTAAATCAAAAGACTTACAGCAATATCCAGTACAACAGCTTTCCTGTTGCTCAAAGTCCTCTGAAAGACTGTGAACCTAAACAATTTTAGATTAAGACTAGCTTTGAGTTCAGTCATCTTTACAGCAGACAGCTAAGTTGGTATGTATCCATATAGTTGTACCAGATATGGATTAACACAATAAACTGCTATTATACAGACTATTTTCTAATCTCATGCAATAGAGATAAATTCTGTTTATGTGACAGTTATAATATTTATTTTTATATTGGCGTTGTTGCATAAGGTCACGCTGTTATTGTGCCTGTCCTACTGCAGGCACTAAGTCAGTGCCTGCAGTAGGATTTTCGCAGTGAATTATTTTTAATGGGATCTTTAGGCCTCTGAAATAGAAATACATCGTACAGCACCAAAAACTTGTGGTAAGTCTAATGCTGCATTGACCTTGTACCATTGGTACATGGCATATTGGGTATAGGATATTTTTAGTAACATCATTTAAACTCTACACAAAAAAGCTACCAACAACAGCAAAATACTTTACCCCTAAAGATGTTTAACTACCTTGTCTTACATCTAGCTTCTCTTAAGACAAATATGCAGTCGGTTGGACTGCAGACATTTTTTCTTTTAACTTTTCATTGTTAAACTCAGTAGAAAACTGACAGTTTTAGGTTTCCCTGCCTGTCTCCCCACTCATTTACTGAAGAGCGAGAGTAATGATTATGTTTCTGCAAAATTTAACGCATTTTATATTAAAATCCTGCATTTGAAAAAAGTCAGATTTTTAAAAAACCGAGGGACATGCAGTGATCACACCTCCTGTTTTATAATAATTAGCTACTTGTGGTTCACTCGCAGTTTGGAAGGTTTTAATAAAGCTACAGCTTAAAGAACAATGAAGGGGTGGTGTGCTTACATGGTTCAGTGTACAGTATTTCTGGTTGAAACTACATATATAAGGACTAATGATTGTGAATAAAAATGTTAACCAATCACATGACCTTCAAATGACTGATTATAGCAATTCCTTCTGATTCCATGCTAGTCATATGAGTGGCTGCATTTAAAACTGTTCCAAAAATCAGTTCTGCTGCTGCACATCTCCTTCATCTTTTTTCTCTCTGTTCCCACTGTACGAGATGATTAATTACTGCTAGAGATCACTCTGCAGTTGAAGAGGAGGAGAACATTGAGAGATTCAAGAACAAAAGATGTATACACAGGATTTTCTACTAGTATTCCCACTGTCAGAGTCTCCTGACAGGGAATTAAGAGGTTTCCCATATGTAGGGCAGACCTGTGGGCATGTGTATACACACACACACACACACACACACACACAAATATAATGTAGACACACAAATGTGTTTCTCACACAAACATTCACATATAACCAACCATACAACTACACACACCTGTATTTTGTTGCACATTATCAACATGTGCATCATACAAAAAGAAATATGTGTATGCAATATGTGTATATACTTACACACTTAGGCATGGGCTGCCACACACACATTAATACACCTACAAACGCACATTCATCCTCTTATTGCTCTCTCAGGGAATGGCCTTATCCTCTTACAGCACTCCAATGGGAAAAGTGCTGGGAATTAGAGAGGATAGGAGGGGGAGACAGACAGACAGAAGAAACAGAAGAGACAGTGACTGTAGGGAAGGGAGCTAGAAAGACGGTTATCCAGAATGAATGTATAACTGTCCTTGTGTGAATGTGTGTGTTTATGAATGTGTGTGTTGGTACAACAAACTGTGTTGTTTGCATGGTCTGTTGTGAGTTTTCAGTTCAGCATTTTGTTGCTGCTCATTTTCTGAGATTTACACTGCAGGATTAAACCGACTGTTATGTCAGCCTGGTGGCACAGCCTACTCAAACACACACACGCACACACAAGCACACACACACACACACACACACATACATACATACATACATACATACATACATACATACATACATATACACACACACACACACATACACAGAAACACACACACATATTCACACAAAGATAATCCTTTTTATAGTTGTTATTGTAATCCTCACAGGAATATAAAGCTTTTCCCCTTTGTTTTTCCGTTTCATTTTTCATATGCTAATGTTCTGAACATTCATTTAACTGTATTTTTTTACACTGGTATCAAGTTGACATAAACTAATGACAACAAAGATGTAATCAGGACACAAATAACCCGATGTTTGCTCTCAGTACTCTTCATTCCTTTAGGCTGTTTCCATTTGTACACTTTCAGTATGTCTCTGCTTTACTCCATTAATCGACAGCACCTTTCTTTCTTTTTGAAATACACTTCACTGCGCTTTTCATCCGTCACACATTTGAAAGGCTATCGGTAAAGAACTGCCCTGCTATCTCTTCAAGTGCCAGGACAGGAAATGAATTGGCCCTTAATTTAGCTCCGACTCTGAACCAGGCAAAGGTAATTAAGAGAAATATGAACTGAGATGCCCCTGAGAAATGGCAGACCCCTAGTGAAACAAAAAGATGTGAATATGGAAAAATTGAAGCTGCTGAGTGTTTTGTCAGATATATTTTAAAATTGTTTTTCTGCTTTTGTGTGAACAGCACAGAAAAATGAGAGCAATTGAAGAAAATTGGATTGCATGACACAGGCTGAGAGAGAGTGCAACTAATCCCCAGTATTGTTAGGAACTCCCTTTGTCTTATTGAGTTTTAAAGAAGGCAGCTCTTCATGGTTTGTAAAGTAAAACAGATGATTGTATTGATTTATCACAATTTGTTCAATTGTCTCAGTATTCATGGGAATACAGAAAGAACTGGGTCATCAAATTAAATGAAAAATTAACTGTGAAATGGGTTGCCTTGGCTGATTCTCACAAATACTGTATAATGTGGATATAGGTTGGCTTACACTGGCCTATAACAGGGCATTGTTTATTTCAAAATGAACCACGTAAACAGAGAAAAGCAGGTTGTTTTTGGCAGAACAATGAGCATGTAAGCATTCGGGAAGCTCAGTCATTATAGTCTCTGGCTCTGCCCATTTACATATAAAAAACAATATAACAATATTGTGTTGTACTGAAGTAGCTTGTACTATGCTTTTTGTTTAAAAAAAACATACTGGATGGCGTTGGACATGTCATTGCATTGGTTCTCAAACAGCTGTCTTTTTTTATTTTCTTTTTTTGAACTTTGAGTATGACAATCTCTTTACAGCCAAAAGCTTGTAGGCCTTTGGGTATTATTTCTTTTAGTAATCCAAAACCTTTAAGAAAAGTTGTTGGCCACCTAAATGCATGTGTGGTCAGTCACTGTATCAGAATTTGGATTGGGAGATTGATTTTTCCTATTAGAAACTTGGCTGACTGATGGTACTTGTGTGAATATGTTTAACTAATCTCCACTGTACTGTATAACTCTGTGTTAGGGTGACGGATCAAATGATATGATTGGCTTCAATACGTAATTAATTGTAACACCAACAAGCGTTTGACAGACAGTGATCTGCAGGTGGTGGCCAGGTTTAGCATCAGCTCAAGCAAGCTCCAGATTACAATGCAGTGAAACTTCACCTTTAATTAGCTTTGCAACCGTTTAAAACTGATAACAGAGACACTTGTCACATAAACAAGTCATTTCAATTCTCTGTAGCCCAGTAAACCTTTTTTTAACAGCTATTCAACATCAAAATATTTGTTTCAAATTTGGATTTGAAATCTGGCCTAAATTTAGCAGTTAAGGATTTTCCTCCCCGGACTTTAGCAAACACACACACACCAACCCCGTCCAACCCATTTGTCTGTGTCTCCCTCACTTTCCCTCTCTTCCGGTGAGCTCAGCGAGACGGGTGTGATGTGTGCCGCATCACAGCCCCCGCACAGCTTGTTACCATAGCAACACAGGAGACAGAGCGCGAGAAAATTATAGAAATGCAGAGATAAAGCGAGAGACCGTGTTTGAGAGAGAGAGAGAGAGAGAGAGAGAAAGTTTGAGAGAGAGACAGCAGGATGTTTGCTTGTGAACTATAAGCATGCCTCCATCTGCATCCACCCGCTTATTATAATGAGGGCAGTATCCAAATTCTTCACTCAGATAATTCATTTCTGTCCCATTAAGGTCAATTTTACCGCTTGGAGGCTGGATCAAATTATTTCATTTCAGATAGATATTTACATACATGTATGTACCTGTCACAGACTGGTCAGAGGAAAAGTTCTGCTGTTAAGAAACAATGTAACACAAGTCATTAAACTGTAACGTCTTTAACCTTATAGTATAGATGTCCACATTATTGGTAACTCTAGCCCATTCCATTTTAACAATATGACCCTGCGCCTAAAAAAAAAACTAAAACACTCTAGAGCTTCTTCCTCCCTAAATTCAAAGAGCACAGAGACTATGTAATCCTAGCTACTGCCACGATAAATGCTATCAAAACAATCCAAGAGACACACACACACCATTTGTCATCAAATCATGTCTAAAAATTGCTTTAAACTAGAAAATAGAAAGTCTTTAACATCATCAAGACAAAAAAATAGACATTTTCAGCCAGAGCTGATGGTCAGATAAGAATATATTCTGTGCCACACATTATTCAACATTTACAGAATATCAATGAATTGTCTGAGTCACCTTGGCTCACTGGGAATGAATGAATAAAATGCCCTCTCATACTATAGCCATAACATCTCAATAGTGCTAGGAGTGCAGCAAGATCTGTCCTCAACAATTACTGCCAGGCCAGAGGATTATCAGTGAGTACAAACAATGCAAAAAAATAAAAATAAAATAAAAACATTTCCTCTGGAATTACTTTACATCTGGATGTCATCAAATTCTTTAGCCACTTGTCCTGAAGTAATCCAGTAATCCAGACTCCACTCCAATACAGCTCAAAGTTTTTAACTACAGACTAAATTTAATCAAAATTGTTTGATGATACTCACTGGCAAATGCCACTAAATTAGACCTACACGTCTCACTGACATTGATAAGTTCAGCTAAGATAGACGTTGGATGCCATGGCAAAAACATTGCTGCCCAGAGACCAGCGTATGCTTATTAATTAGGATACACAGACAACGGAGGTGCTGATCTGTGCTCTGGGTGAAAATGCAGAAAACTATAAATATCTGAAGATTAATTCATCCCCTGCCACCAGAGTGAAAACATCTGTCCAGTGATACCTTTGTAAATCCATGGGTATACTTGTGTTATTTTTTCCATTTGACGTATTATTCATTTTTATGTTAATCAGCACTGCCATGTTGTTTTCTGTGTCATATACACCCATTCGTGCAAATAAAGCACATTGAAATTAGAATTTGAGAATCACAGAGAAAGAATGAGTGATAAGAAGAAAGCATTGGTTGTGACATGTGGTACCGATGGCATGTGGGAAAGTAATTAAAGTCCAAAACAACATGCAGCTAATGTACTGTAGATTCGTCTAGTACCCTCTCTCTCTTTCTCTGACACACACATGATTCTGTGGGCGATAAGCTGGATGTCTCGTTACTGGGCATTAGCTGCACCTCTCCTTACTAATCCTTGCTGTCAAACAGACAGGTTGGTGGTGTGTGTGTGTGGGGGGGGGTGCAGCCGAACCAGTATAATTATTGCCGTTTTGTAAAGCAGGGAATAACTCTGGCTGCTGCTTCTAAGCCACTGGCCCGTCATTAAGTTACACAAGACTGTCCATTAATGGCTGTGTGTTTTCATGTGTGTAGAGAATAGTGTGGTTGTGTGTGTGTGATTGTTACAATGAGACACATAGTCTGCAAAAGTTGCCAATGCATCTTATTTTCAGCTATTACATTAACAATGGCAATTACAACGGCTTGTTGGACTAAACCTTCAGGGAAACTAGAAATAGTAATATTGATACTTTCCCACATCTGCTGGCCACTACGCCAGATGTTGTTGTGAGTAATCCTAAACACTTCTAAACACCACCTCAGAACTAGGGTATAGGTGTCAAGTCGATTATTTGTCTTCATATTCGGCAGCTTAGGACACACATACAGGCTGATTGTTAGAGGGCTCCAACAGCTGTGGATGCCCAAAAAGAGGGCTGAATAGCAGGCAAAGTACTGTTCTCTGTCTGCTATTATGGGCCGCTGTTACTTATACCTGTGAGTGATATGCTGAGATCTGTTGTATGCTATTGGTTAAGAATTTTGTTTATGTGATTAACTGCACCTATAATATTTGTGTCCCTGTGATAATTTCTTGTAAGTGGACTCAAATAAATGGTAAAATGTGTGTGTGTGTGTGTGTGTGTGTGTGTGTGTGTGTGTGTGTGTTTGTATCGCCTGGGGACTTTGCATATTATGTTGTCTCAAATGTTGATTTGGCCTGTGAATCGACTTCAACTGAACTTAAATTACAATATTTTTACTCTCTTGTTGTACAAAATACTACATTTATATATTGTATGTTATCAGACTTTCAATTGCCAGTGTTGTTTAAGTGTAATTCTCATGATATAAGGATAGGTTTGAATTGTCTATTTTGATATTGCAATATGTGCTATATGGACATTGAAGGACCCATGGGTCACTCTAATCATTCCTTGTATCCAGTCTAGTGATCAATAACTCACATACATATTGCATGTGCAGTATTGTATTAAGACTTGAACTTAACCATTCCTTTAACTGTTGCTTCATTTGGTTTGTTTGAAATGGAAATGGCTTTGCCAAATAATGACACTATTTAACTTCAAACTCACCTTACAGTCTGGTCCCAGGCTGGGACATTGCCTTTGAAAGTCAGTTAAACGGCTGGGCTTTGGCACAGTGGCCATGAATGTAGAAACTGAGAAAGCAAGCGAGTGCTGACAGAAAGAGAAAATGATATAGGAGGGGGGTTGGAAAAGAAGAAACGGAGAGAGGATCAGGGAGTAAGAGACCAAAGGGCCACCATGGTAATAAAGATAAAGCAGAAATAAGAGAGACAGGGAGAGAGTGTAATGTTACATTGGTGGTGTATTACCTCAGCAGGTGATATTACAATGTCCGCTGTGCTGAATATGAGAGATGACACTTTTATGTGTGAAGCAATAAAAAGTGATGAGGCCAGACCGAAAGGAACAGTTAGAATATACAGTCTCTGTCTCTCTCTAACGCTTTCCCTCCTGACATCATTCCGCCATTTCTTTCTGATTCTTTCTCCGCTGCTCAACTCACTTCTTCACCTCAAACATTATTGCTCTTCTTTCTCGACCTCGCCAAGAACACAGTTAAAATAAAATACTGCCATGTCCCCTTTGATCCTTCTCTCTCTCCCTCTGTCAGTCATTTCATCTCTCCCCCAGAGATCATATCTGTGTCACTTTATCCTCCCTCTCGTTGTCTCTCTCAATCCTGCCTTATCTCTGAGGATTTAGTTGTCTTTAACCTCTCCACTTCTTACAATGTTTCATTGTCTGCTACTTGCTGTTTTACTCCTTTTTCTTTAATCATCCTTGCTGCTGAGTTTCCCTTTCTTTATTGACCTGTATTGTTTCGCCATTGTAGTTTTGTTTTGCTATATATATGTGTGTGTGTGTGTGTGTGCTTGACATGGGTGGCTGTGGAGTATTTTATGTGTTGTTTAGCAACATGTTTTCTGTGTTTTACTGTAAAGCACATTGAGTTTACCTGTGTATGAAATGTGTTATGCATATTTTGACTTGACTTGTCGTCTCTATTGCCTCTGAAGTTTTCCGTGGCAATGCCTGACTTAAAATCAGCGAACTAGTAGAAAGTACACCTGAAGGCACAACACAGTAAGATACAAAAAAGTCAGAAGTCACAGCAGACACTATGGGATTGGCTCCACAGTCTTTTTCTCTCAGATGATTCAACAGAAGATGAGATTTTTGTGTGGTGTGTGTGTTACTCTCACAGCTGACTGCGTCCAGACTAAGACCCCAGCTGGAGGGGAATAATGTCTGTTATCTGCAGTCATCCATCTTTTTTCCCTTGTACACTCTATCTATTTCATTCTCCACCCATGCCATCCCTCCATCTCAAGTTATTTTCACTCTTCATCTCTCTCTTTACTCTACCTCATTTATTTATATTTCCTCAGTACCTTTGTGGGTAGAGTAAAGGGGATGATTTGGCTGTAATTCAAATGAAAACAGAAATGAACAAATTTTGTTCTCATTCAGTATGCACAAAAGTCAAATTTAAACTTAAATTCAAACTGCATTTAGAGCTCACAGTAGGTATGAAGACTGTCTACCAATAAAATGGAAATGGTTCACAGCAGGTAGATGGTTCATACTGTAACATTATATGTTTATCTGTTCAGAGTGTTAGCAGTAGCATTTTTGTGTGATCATTCATCTGCGTTGCCAAAATATAAATGCAAATGTCAGCTTTCCGTGGGATTTTTGTTTCCAGTCTCAAAAACATCATTAATTTACAAAGTCAGTTAGAAAGAAACTTTGGATTTGAATGGGACTTCAGTGTTCAGTGTCCAGTTCAGCTTTTTGAGCACAAGACACGTTTCCAATTACGCTTTTCTTAGGTGGATGTGTGCTTCGGTTTCCACTGGGGACGCACTGATCAAAATATATACACGTGTAGTATTAGACCTTGTGACATGCCTTAGGAAGAAAGTCCAGTTGTAGGAATATAGTCTTGGTGAAATAGTCGTTTGTCTTTATTCTGTCTAAGCCACGGCTAATTAATACTTTTTGTCTGGCCTCCTTACCCCCCTATTTATGTCTTTTATCTCTTCCACACTTCAGTTGATTGAATGTACAGTTGTTCAGTAATGAAAGCAAATTGAATTGGATATTTTCCAATGTGTTGCCTCTACCACTGCATTTGACCATATACAGCATCCCACAAATGTGAGCACACCCCTCACATTTTTGTATATATTTGATTATATCTTCATGTAACAACACTGAAGAAATTACACTTTGCTACAATATAAAGGTAGTGAGTGTAGAGCTTGTATGAGTGTAAATTTGCTGTCCCCTCAAAATAACACATCACACAGCCATTATCATGTCTAAACCGCTGGCAACAAAAGTGAGTACACCCCTAAGTGAAAATGTCCACACTGTCTCCTAGTGATGTTTTTGCTACAAGTTCAGTTACAAAACAGTCCTTTTCTATTGCTTTTGAAATATTTTTCAAGAGGGACATTTTCTTGATGACAAACAATGATGGAGTGCGTTCGAACAGGCCCTGAAGGTCAATACACATGCTAAAAATGTACCAAAAATATTTGACATATACGAACTGTCATTTTTCTACATTAGAACTGAGCTTTTTGTTAGTTTTCATCAATTCTTCTTTCTGCAGCATGCCTCCCTCTCCAAAGTCAGCTTCTATGAGCTATAGCTTGTTTTAGTGAATGAGACCAAAGTGAATGAGAATGAATCAAATGGACTGTCTGAACATCCATGAGTATATGCTTTACTAGTTCAGCCCTGTGAATTATCTACTTTCCCTATGTTGTTTAACTTTTTTGCTCTTCTCTCCTCTTCCTCTTTCCACTAGTCTCCCTTGAATATTTATTTGTCCCTGTATCTGTAACTTTTTTTTGCGTCTACGTGTCCCTTTCTTTTCTGCCTTGACAGTTTTGTTGTTGTCCCCCTGTCACATATCAAATCAGCATCTGCTCTCTGAAGCCCAGGGGAAATCGGCAAAGTCGCCAAAATCTGAAATGAACTCTGTATGCCTAAACTGGCCTGAACAAAGTGTGTGTGTGAGTGAGTGAGTGTGCAAAAGAGGGGGAGTGTGCACTATCTTTGTGACTTATCTTTGCAGACAGTTGAGGAATTGAAGGCATTCAAAGGATGGTGAAAAGAGTCACTTTAGAGTTTGTTGTTATGAAAATTGTTGTGGTCAAGAATTACACTATCTCCGGAAGAAAATTGAATACTTTCATGGTAATACTAATATTGTGACTGTAAGGTCAAAACGCTTATTTCCAATTCTGGTGATTTAAGGTGAAGGATTAAATGCTCATTTTGTTGAAACATTCCACATCCCTGATAAATATGTTTGTTTGTCTGTCTGTCTGTCTGTGTCAAGCAGTCCTTGATTTATTTTACTTTTTTCCAGGCAGTTAAGTAACAGAATTTCATTGATGATCTGCCAATGTAATTATGACTCTGTAGAAGATTGTGTAATAATCTGGAAAAAATACCAAATGCAAGCAACAGAGAGAAAGAATATGGAAGGAGAAGGAAAGTCAGAACTAGGCATCTATTAAGAAAAAAATATATATATATATTATTATTATTATTAACTTATCATTATCTATCGGTCTATCTGTCTATCTATCTAGAGATAGTGATAGAGATAGAGAATGCACAGCAAAAAGAGCAATAAAGGAAATCAGCATTAGAGAAACATATAAAGAAATATGACGTGGAAAAATGGGGAGAGAGAAAAAAAAGAGAGAGGACAAAGATGTAGGGAGAAAATAGATATAGGAAAAAGATGACAGGTGATAGAGTGTCAGAAAAATAGAGACAGGGGTAATGAAGTGTGGCATCGATAGATGAGTAAAAGTGAACCTGCTGCCAAGGTAAGCAGGCGTGGGCTGTTGTGCCACGTGTGTGTGCGTATTATTGAATGACGGCCGTGTAAAGTGGTCCGATCAGTCACATAATTACACAGTCGGGTGCACACATGGACGCAGGGCTTGCATCCATCTCTGTTGTGCGTGCACACACACACACACACACACGCACATTGGCACTCACACACTCAGTTTATCACCGCTATGTCTGTGTGTGAGACATTTCTGACATTGTGCTTAATGAGTTTTGCTGTTGTCATGGTGACCTTTCACCTCTGTTTGGCTGAGGCTGTTGATAGATGAGGTGTCGTGGCTCAGGACTGGTTGAATTACAATTTGCAAAAAAATGTCAGAGCTCATACTCTTCATAAAGCCTAAGTCTAAAACTCCATAAAGTGAATGAAGTTTTTATGCTTCTCTGTGTCACTAATATGACTTGTCAACCACTAAATAGACAATGAAAAATGTAAAGCATGATTTTAACAAGGTGTGTGCCAAGTAGTCACAATGTATAATACCAATATTGTGCTTTTTCATCACACTGCGGAGGCCTCTCCCCTTCCCAAATATTTAGATATAGTTATAGGCAATGTAAAGTCCTGCTGTTTACCAAAATGCACATGCCAGATGTTTAGTTCCCTGTCAGATAGCTGCTACGTATAAACAGAATATTAGTCATTTTTTATCACAGGATTTACTCAAATGATAATCCTTTATCAACTGTAGGTTCAGAATGGCAGAAGCGCTGTGACTTAACATTCTTTATACCTATCTGTTTTTTCTCTGATAAAACATAAATGCTGCAGTTTCCATCCTAAACCATAAGTCTTTCATCTCTGTCAAACCTTAATTCAAATCTGATAGTTGACTTTGTAAACATGGAACAATTAGTTGATATACTTACGAAGTAGGGCTGCAACTGAATGGCAAAATTACACAATGCATCTTATTAAGCTATCAGCTTTTAAATTAAACTTGAGGTTGTTTTAGGCATGTGCTAATTAACAGTCACAACAATAAAGTAAATACTGCTTTCAAAAATGCATCTTTTAATGTTTCTACTGCAGCAAAACAGTTCCACTGAAATCAAGTCCTGATCTGAGCAGCTGATTTACGTTTGCCGAATTTACCGGCGGGTCGATAGTAACAATTTTGTAGTTGACAGCGTTTCACAACGTTAATATATTTTCCCCTAACTCAACAACTCACAAAACTCTGTGATTTTTTTTAAAGGGAGTTTGGGGCAGATTACCCGCCACTAACACACAGTCAGGAGAAGTGTTTTCTCTTCTTTAGAACGTATGAAATTGTCCGGTCGCCATGAATGATGCATCGTTTATGATTGTAAAGTCAGGGCACATCTGGAATGTGAACGCGGCCGTTGTGTATCATAATTATGTGCTTCTCTCAGTGCCATTATCAATCAATCAATCAATCAAATTGACCAAGGGAAAATGTATAGAAAACGTTACAGCCATAACGTAAAGTAACACAGTTTTAACGTGAAGCTAGCTCACTAACTAGCTTACCGAGGCGAGTCTTCATCATCCACAGAGTTACGTGCCTCCTCTTCAGATGCTCCGGTGTTTCCAGGAAAGCTCAGCTTTGCAGATGCTGCAGTTAACAATCTTCTTGGCTGAGTGAAGAGTGAAATGCTCCCACACTTTTGAGGTTTTAGGTTGTAACGGTGTTACTGCAGCGCTGATTTTGTGTTGTTTTAGTAACTTGACTGTTCACTTTACTCCAGTGTTGCCAACTATTTTCAATGGAAAGTAGCTAAAGCCTGCTCGAAAAGTAGCTAAATGTCGCCAGATGACGTCATGCGTCATTAGCATATTAATTACGTCATTGCGTTGTATTTGCATTCTGCCTAATTTGTCGGTACTGTAGCCTACTTCAGTTTATAATAACGGTTATCTCCC
>JAPMOB010207938.1:6573-47073 GCA_029875015.1 Lepomis gibbosus
CTCACTCACTCACTCACTCACTCACTCACTCACTCACTCACTCACTCACTCACTCACTCACTCACTCACTCACACACACATACACACACACACACACACATACTGTATATAGAGTCTATGGAAACACACACCAGCACAATTTCTGGACAGTAAACATCAGCACACAAGCAGATTTTACACACTGACACACACAATTCATCCAGTCCTTTTTTTCTTTGTCTGTGTAAATCTGAGGGGTTTGCTGATGCTTGGTCTTGTAGTTCGGCTATAATTGTGTGCTCTTGTTTCAGATTGGACAGGATTTCATTGAATCCTCCAGTATTATATATAATACCCACTCACCCTCATATAGATTATATAAACTAAATATATAAAACAGTAAAGAGATGATTATTAACTACCCTTGCACCCATGTTTCTGTTACACACATGCTCAAACACACAGCTCCTGTCGGCACCTTAATACACACACACATGCACACACACATGCTCACACACACACACACACACACACACACACACACACACACTAAAGCTAGCAGACCATGTAGCCAATTATTAAAAGCCCAGTGACCTCCATCTAAACAAGCCTAAATCTGAATTATACTGCTGATGAGAAAACACTCATGCTTCACTATGTGGTTGTCACCTCATTAAACGAGAGATCCCAAACAGCTCCCTCTTCCTCTCTGAAGCTTTACACACCCATCCTTGTTGAATATTGTCTAGTGAAATGTCATGATACTAAGAAGCTACAGCCACAAGACAATTTGCTTTTTGTTTTGTTTTTTTTTCATTTTGAAATCTGTATACCTAACTGTACAGATCATTGATCGATCAAATGACTTATTGTAATTTGAAAGGTGTCACTTTGGTGTCACCTTCAACTTGAATGTCCCTCATTTCCCGCTGCAGTAGACAGCTCAAATAAACCTACTCTATCTTACCTTCCCAGCTGCAGACAGTCAAAGTTAGTGACTAGCTGGTGAACATAGTGGAGTATTTAACAGCTAAAGAAAGCTAAACATAGAGTGAATATTTGACTTACATTTATGTGGCGGCTCGGCTCCAGACTCAAAATGAATGCTAATATTTCTCATTGTCAGCTCGCTGTGTAAATTAACAACTGGTTGCTTGCAAGTTCTCTATATTAAGGTTGTATAATATGTTGTAGTTTGTTGTGTTTACAGCTTGTTGTTGCCCATAGGACTAAAAGACACTGTTTTCCAGGGAGCAACATTTTTTCATGAATTTAAAGTTCCCATTTCAAGGTATTTTTAAAAGAAATCAAAAACACTTGAATTTTGGTTGAGAATTTGAGGGGTAAATGATGCTCTGGTGGTGGCACGCATGTGCACACACAGATACACTCACACACACACTTGTCTATGTATGTTAACAAGGGTGTCTGGCTTGCCACTGAGTCACCCTGTACCTTCACACCTCCACGCATTCTTGCTATTCGCGCTCACCCACCAACCATCATCGCCAAACTGTCTTCCAGTCCCACACCTCCGAGCTTGTTATGTTCCACCTTGGCAGCAAGTATGCACATCTCCAGGTTAGGTTGGTGCTACATGTGGGCACAATTCAGTCCTGCAGGTCATTAAATACTGGCTGTGTCCATCATGCTCAGGAGACTACAGAACACGTTCACCCCAATATACTAAAGCTGAGGTTCTCAAAGTTTTTCATCTTCCGGACGACAATATAAATGCCCCATAACTTAATTACAAATGACTACAGAGAGATTTCTGAAGATACTCTTATTCTATTTCTTTCCATTTCTGATAGTTAGATGACAAGAGCAATGCCACTCTCATCTCTGTGCATTAAGTGAAGCTACAGCCACAAGAAAATTTGCTTAACTTAGCATAAAAACTAGAACCATGGGGGGACAGCTAGGCTGCTGTCCTCAGTGGCCAAAAATTCAGTAAATAACAAGAAACAGAACCTCTAAAAAACAGTACCTCTAAAACTTTCTAACAATACATTTGTTCAATCTGTATACAAACAGGAATATAATAATTTTAACTTGTGGATTTTATGGCGAGGTAGATTATTTACTTCTATGCCCTGGCTTCATAATCACTGTATAGACATGAGAGCATTGATCTTACATCTAACTCTAGACTAGTAAGCGAATAAATGTATTTCCCAAAATGTCAAACTATTACCATGAAGTTGATATCAATTTAGTCTCTCATAAAGAAAGCAAATATCTGGATTTATCAAAATGTCGAACTATTGCTTTAAAGCTCACCACACTCTACTTTGGGAACACCTGTTTAAAGGATGCTGTGTCCTCTTTGCTTAACTTTTCCAGCCTATTTCTTTGACTTTGACACACAGTGATTTTGTTCTCTCTTCTTCGTTCACAAAACCTCTATTCCTTTCACACACACATACACACAGAAAAAACTCTATATCGTGCACTTCACCCCCAAGGTTCTGCTTATCCTGTCTAACTTTGTCTCTCCTTCAAATGGGAGTCCCTCTATGACTGCTCTCCCCATCCTTTCCTTGTTATCTCCATTTCTCTGTCTCTCTCTGTCTTTCCCTCTCTCCCTCTTCTGATTTGGTTTTCATTAAGTCTTAATCTACGTCAGGGCTCCAGCGTGTCACGCTGTGCTCATTGTGTAGGATTGATGTGTCGCTCGTCTACTCCCCAACTGGGCCCTTATCAGCCCAGACAAACCACAGCACCCTTAAAAAACGGCCGCCCTTCTTTCCATGCTAATTCAACACTGGCTACAGCCTATTGGAATTCGACTCATTGTCTGCCATCTAACTCAATGAGGTACTCGGAGCTAGAGAGGAATATGTGTGTAAGGTTGTACTGTGGTTTCACTCATATAGCTAACAAACTCATTTATGCCATTGTGGTTTAATCTAGCTGGCACAATTTCAACAGCTAACACTAAAAATGTTCAGGTGTACTTTGAAGGTATCGTCCTGTGTTATTGAGATGCTCTTGGCAGTACTTGATTGTTAAAGAGCAGATTATTATTAAGGCTATATGCTAAAACACGTCCATCCATATATTCAGCTGATCAGGTTCATTGTGCTGTAATTATGTAAAACTAAATGAATATTCTCAGTCATAACAGGGCAGGATGGAAAAAATGTGGAAGTAGACAAAATGAGAATATGAGACAGGAGAGCAGAGGACAAGACAAAGAGGTAGAGCTATGCATTAGACAGAAAAATATAATAAGTGTATAAAAATGGAGAAGTGATTGTGGCAGAGTGAAGGGCACCAACTGGATTACAGATTTTATATTCTTTGTGCACATAGCTGCCAATATATACCACTGGACTTTTTGTGAATATAAATCTGTCACGATCCTATCTGTGTGTCTTGTTGGGGAGTTTGGGTTTTAGTTTCTTGTCTTTAGTCTTGGTTCTTGTATTCATTATTTTGGTCTGTTGGATTTTGGGGTTCTGTCTTGTCTAGTGTTTAGTAACTTGTGTCTTGTCTGTTTCCCCAGTGATCCCTCTGCATGTCTGTCTCTGTTTTCCTCTGCTCCCTGCCTGTGCCTCGTTACCCTGATTCCTGTCAACTGTGTTGCTCCCGCCCTGCTCGTTAGTCTCTGTATATATTCCTGGTGTTTCTGTCTTGTCTTGGTCGAATCATTGTGCTTGTGTTCTTGTGCTTCGTGCCTTGTGTTCCCCTCTGTCTGGATACCTTGTGTGCCTGTGCCTTACCTGTACTATCGTGATTTTGGATTTTCCTTTGCATTTTGGATTTTTGGTTTTTCACCTTGGACTTGGTTTTTGGACTTTGTTATTCAGCCACTCATAGTAACTGTGCTCGCCTTGAGTTTGTTATATAAACTGTTGAACAGTACCAGTCAGCCTTTGTGTCCTGCGTTTGGGTCCTCAACCTGTTCTGCACTGCACAACACATGCTAAGTGTAACAAAATCATTTTAAATATATTCAGTCTGAATTTACAGCTACGTATACAGTCAGGTTTTTCATGGCAATATGTTGAACCTTTGAATCTTGTGAGCATTGTTTTATATCAGGGCATCAAATTATATGATGAATCCACTGAAGTTGGAGGACTGTGCTTTAAATCAAACATTTGGCCCACTTAGCCGCTCGGCTTGATTTTTGCGTGTTAGCTGCAGCAGACTGCAGAGTGTTAGTCATTATTTGTCCTAACTTTTATAGAAAACCAGATTCATCTAAATCATGTTATTGCCAGATGATGATAAAAGATTTGATATGTTTTAGAAAAAAAGGATGGTTCTATGTGACAAAGCTTAGACATATCTGAACTAGGTTGGGCGATATCTGGGTGATATGTGCCAAATTATCCACAGTGAAGCTTTACAGTGGATGATAATATCTTTGTTGGCGGGGGGTTGTCTTACGGGCTACTTCTATGAAGGTCCTGTCATTTTTTTATGTACTTTCTTTTAAAATTTGTATAAGCAGGGCTATGTATGTTGTATGTAAAATATTCTCTGTAGAATGTTGTTAGATCCCGAGTTATCCCTGTTCGGGAGGGACTGGACCAGCTGTCCGGTCCAAGCCTCCAGGCGTATAGGTATTACCCTATTAGGTATAACTGAGGACTGTTTAAGCTGGTGTTGAAGAGATTTGCCTAGCTTCTAAATGTTCTAACTAGCTTCTAACGCCTACCCTGCTTACTCTGAAATGGCACCTGACTAAATAACCCTAGAGTCAAATACCACCTCAGCCATGCCTGTTAACGACAGTTCTGTTCTCATTGTCAGTGCACTTGGAATGATTGCTTGGATTGTATTTAGTGGCCTGGAAAATAAGCCGCAAGGATAAGTTAATTTATTTGGCTAGAACAACCTATTAGAACCTTAAAAATGGTAAACACACTATAGCTAATGAATTACTACCTTAATAAAGAAATAAATTCAATGTCTACTTGTAGTTTAAATGCAGTGATTATATATTTTATTGAAAAAATAAGCAAGGGCAAGCATAGAACTTACACTGATCAAAACTGAAATGCTAAAATGTTTTACTTCAAAACCTTAATAGCTGAGCTTGAGTGATTTAGATGTCTTCTTTTTGGAGAGGAGGGAAGGGGAAGGAGCTGTCCTGCAGTGAAATCCTTCCTTCGCTGTGGTGCTGTAGAATCTTGTAGAAGCTTGAGGCTTTGTCCAAAGCCCTCAAAATCTCTCTGAAAAGTCTTCAGTCCATATTGCAGTTGAACAAGGGAAACTTCAGAGTCCAGTAATTGTTCAGATGGTTTGGTCATGGTTATTCTCTAGCACTCTATCTCTTGAAGTCCACTGAACAAAACTATTTTATATATTATAAAATATATTTTATATTCTCTTGTTTTCTGTTCAGACTCCTGTGCACTGATGGTCCTGTTTCTGAGTCTGATGCCTTTGAGATCTGCTGAGGAATAACCCCATTCTCTTTCTATAGCACAGGTAGATTTAGCTCTACCGAGTGATTTTTTTTTTCTTTTTTCTTTTCTTCAGCCCATTGTTCTACAATGTTTACGTTCGATTTAACAGCTCACGTCAGCATAATTTTCAGCTGCAGCAGACAGCAGTTTTCAGTCAAAAACCTCTGATAAACCTACTGTCTGTTACCTGCCCAGCACCATGACAGACAAACAAAGTTAGGAGTTGGTGAAGACCCAAACAGAGATATTAGAAGTGTGTGAATATTTATCAGGTGGCCAGAAACCACATTATTGCTAATATAAACCACACAACTTTATAATGGTGTTGTTCCACTGCCTCCTAGTTGCAAAAAAAATCTATTATTCCTTTAAAATGTCAGAATATGTGATTTTTTTTATTTATTTATTTTTTTCTTAATCCAACCAAGAATCCAAAACCAAAAAGTATTTCATTTAAAATGATGTAAAAGCAGCAAATCCTCACACTGGAGAGGGTGGAAACAGCAAATGTTAGACATGTATGCTTTAAAATGACTTAAACGATTAATGGATCCTCTTTCTTTGGACTGACTTATCATTTCAACTCTAGACTGTACTTTGTTTTAACTAAATTTTTTTTGGTATAGCCATTTATTATACATTTTGCCTACATAGTGTACCATGTGTAACATGGCAGCACAGTGACATATAAATGATGTTAAACATGGCTGTTTTCTGAATTCTGTACAATTTACATAAAGTTACCAAATGACTCAACACTGCAGTGCAAGGTCTCAGCTCAAGTCTTATGTAGCCACTTAAATGACCGTCAATTGAGCGAAACTCAAAAGGCTGTGTGAGTCATTTTGCTTTGGACCCATATCAAATGTGCATCCATCTCTCCATTAAAATTTATATGTGCAACACTCCGCATTTCCTGCTGTATAGTAGGAGTGCGGTGCAGCTCAGGCACTGACAAACAGCTGAACTTTTCAGTGCAATAATAGCAGGCTTTATGATGAGGATTAATGAACATGTGTTGTGTTAATGATGATTGTTAATCTTCACCCCACTGCCCCATGCCAACACATCCACACACAGGCACACGCATACTTTACACCCCTCCCGTGTCTAATCATGGGGTATCAGTCTGTAGAGATTAGATTCCGCACACACACTAATCATGGTGTGTCATATGGTCTACATGGGGTCTCCCCTGCTCTTTCTCTCTCTCTCTCTCTCTCTCTCTCCCTGTGTTTATCTCTTACACTGGGTAATCCTGGGGTGTCATTCAGTCAATCAGTCAGTGTTTTGGGGTTATGTAATATTCAAAAATCCAGGCAACTTTTGATTAAAGACACAGAGATGACTTGTAAAAAGATGGGGGGGGGGTCTAGCTGAGGACCACAGCATGCTTTCTCATCATGGTGATTCATGATGAGAAAGCAGTCTTTGTTGGAGTTTTGTCTCTTTTCCAACAAAATTCCTTACTCCAGTTAATAAATTCTGACCTCTATTATAACAACTGACACACCACTCAGCACCTTTTTTCTCTTTTAACCTCAGTGTGGGTGCCATCTTCTCTGTTTAACTTGCTCTCTACTTTTCCTGCTGTACACCCATCTTTTTATCCGCTCAATTGTAGTACAATAGTTGTCAATTTAAGATACTTCGTATTATAGATACCCCTGCAGGTCTAACCAGAAGGGTTAGACACATCCTTTTAATATCTACATCCCCAGGATACTGGTGAAATGATGATTTTGAGGCTAAAGTGTGCATGTATGTGTAAGTGTGTTAACAGCTAAGAGAGAGCACCCTGATTACTCTGTTTATTGGTATTCTTCATACGTTTAAAATCTCATACATTCTATGACACAAATTGATAAATGGATAAGGTAAACAAATAAAAGTGATTGTCTTTTAATGATTCCTCTTATTAAAGCTACTGATCTATTTAGTTATGATATTAACAAATGAGTATGCTACAACACTATATCAGAGAGATTATCCTAATGGTTTATATGTTCAATGTACATTTGTTGGCTTTCACCTTTGATTTTGACCTCATATTCTTGCAGTTGCTCTTCTGTTTTTTGTTATTTACTTGCCACTGGTTTGTAGTGCTGACTCCCCCTGAATCAGGCCTCCTCCACTAGAGGATGTGATCAGTTAAGAACAAATTGTGCTGAGCATTGCTAAACTCAACAATGTTTTTAAAAGATAAAATAAGTTTTACCAATAAGCAGCTAATAAATGTCACACATAAGAATGTTCTTTAAAGTCTCTGCACCCGCATGGGCTGCAGTGCTGACTTCTGCATAACCAGCCGGTGCTGTCATCAGTCAAGGTCACAGTGTGAGACCCTATACCTATCCTGCATGGCTAAATAGCCAGGCCCTCTCTGGTTGGCTCTTATTTGTCCTCTGCCTGACCAAAATCCAATTATTTTTATCCTTGATGAATGGAGGGAGGACTTTGGGCCTGGGGATCCACCCCAAATTCATATTCAATAATTAAATAAGTGCATATACATGCATGACAGTGAAAGAAAGAGTGGTTTATCACAGTATTTCAATGAACTTTGAGAAAAACACTTTCAGTATCATCAGTATGGAAAATTGCATTAAAGCACATTTATATGTAAACAACTGAATCCCATATTTTGTATTATAAATTGAGCTTTCAAAATCCTCTGTTGATGTATTTACTTTGCATTTGAATGTGATTTTTATATGAAACACAAAGTACTTCTCACTGAAACCTCCCCTTTTAGTTTCATCCTCAACTGCATTCTATTTTTTTTATAAGATTACTAGAGAAAAATGTGAATTGTGATGTAAGGATTTCTCCTTTTTATGAATGGAAAAACAGAAACAAGGTGCTAAAATGTCAGCTGGGGAAACTGGAAGAAAGACTGCAGACAGACACACAACATTAGACACAGGTGGTGATACACATAGAGGCACTCTTAGGTAAGCCAGGCCTGTGTGTATCCTTAGAGGCTGCTAACGATGATACAGGGACATGTTGATGGAGTTCTCCCTAAGGAGAACAGGAGAAAGAAAGTGTCTGTGTCTTTAAATGTTATGTGTATGATGGAGACAGAGAAAGAGGATGCCATTGTGTGTCAAGTGGAAATGTCAGTTTCCTTGTGTTTACCTCGCTGTTGAACCACCATTCTACAACTCAGCAATCGAAAGAGGAGAGAAAAAAAGGAAGTGTCTTTCGCCTAAACTCTTTTATGTTTTTCACTTCCTTCCTCATCTTCCAGGGTCAGGGCTATCATGAATTGGTCTTGAAGCCTCAAAATACTTCAAATGTCTGCAGTCAACAGTACGAAAAAGCAAAATGAAAAAAATAGATATTTTGATTTCATAACATGGATGTGTCTCCAAAGAAAGTTGTCAGATGCTGACATGAAGCTTTTTTCCTTCCAAAGTTTGTTCAGATGACAATGTTATTTTTAAAACTGTTTTGCCCTAGAAAGCAGCATCTTGGAAAAATATGTGGTTGAATTTCTGGGTTTTAAAATCAGTATATAAATCCTGAAATACCTTTTTAAATGAGAACCTACTCAAAGCCTTAAACCATTCTGTCTTCAGCTCATAAAACCTGAATTAATTAGTACGGCGAGCCCACTGATGTTCAGTGGGTGTGGTTCAGACTTTTTTGTGTGTGGTGGAGCTGATAGGAAACCATATTAGCCAGTGCTTAGATGTTGATGAACTCTGTGAGTTGCATAGAGTATATGCTATTTCTTTGACCTGCTTGTGCCCGCGAAATGTGGAATAGCCTTTCTGACTCAGCTCCCACAAAGCTTTGATCAGTAGGTAAAACACACAGAATGCTAATGAGAAAATCAAGAAATAGCACAGTAGTACAGTGCAGTGTAGTGTGACCATTTTGCACGCATATGCCCTTAAATATTGGGCATATGCGATTGGGCATAATAAATATATTAATACGTGCCAACCGCAAAAAATCCATCCAATCCATCTGTAATCTATCCAATCCCGCCATGTCGCGCCACTAACTGTTCAAAACACACCACCCCAAGTAGCGGGCAGGATGCCACCGGTGCACTGGGAGAAATCCTGGTAGGCGGGTCGCTCGGTGGCCGCTTGAGCAACTCATTACAAAAACAAAGACAGAGAAGCGGTGTCAGCAGCTGGAGCGGTGAGACGGAAGACGTTATGGAGAAGGTAAGGAGGTTGTGGGTTTGGCTAGCTGATCATTTAGCTGTATCAGTTACCTTTTGTTGAAACATGTTCAACTTTTCATAAAATCGATGTGCTCATCAATGTCACTTTTCGTCAGCGGACCAATCACAGACTGGATTGTCGGGACATTAAAAAATGTTTGACGCCCTATAATAAACTTTCAAATGTGGAATTGAATTAATGGTTATGTTTATTGACGAGATAGTAGCATTAACAAATTAAGAGACCAATGTAGGCCATTGTTCCTGTAGAAGGATTTAATGAATAAAAACAACTGACAAACATGAAACGGCTGTTTTGTCCAATTGGAACTAATAAATATGCTATGGGCTATATTGTATACTATTATATAAAATGACAATGCAAGGCTGGACGATATGGCACAAAAATGTTAAAAATGATAAAATGTTTCATATCTTTCGATATCGATAATGTCACGATAGGTATCAAATCTTTCTTTCTTTCGAGCTTAAAGGCTGATTTTTGCTCCTGAGTGAAAGTTGATGGAAACCCGATGGTTAATTGTGGTTTAAACTTTTCTTTATGGTCAACACTTGAGGCCAAACAGTGGATCACTTCACATATCTGCAGTGGAATTTTCAAAACAATTATGATAAAATCTTTGGCAAATTTGCCTTAATACAATTACGTAAAAGCAGGACTTTTAAGGACTTTTCCCAACAGAATTAACATCTAATGCTATAATAATAATAAGTACTTTATCCTCCAATTTTGTGGAAAGAGCCTCTGCAGTGGATAGGTGCAGATTTCCACTGCAAAGGAATGCTACTGTGCCAGTAAGTGCTCCTTCTACCCACCGCCTACGAGCAAAATGTTCCCTTTGTATTGTTTTATTGTTTATCTGTTTCAGTAGTCTTGTTTAGATCAGGTGTGGCCATGGTTGTTTGTGATGAGTGAGTGAGCTGTTCAATGTGTCAAATTTTCAAAAGATCTGTTTCAATATTTTAAAAAGCTTTGACAAAATTTTAAGGCCAAAGCTGAGTGTACGGATACCAGGGTCTTCACTTCCCGAGTTCTCCAATAGTTTCACACCAGTTGAACATAAGGAGAAGGTGTAAGTATGTATATAATAACTAGTTTGTTAAACTCTGTTACCTGAACATTTTCACTGTGCTCCTAAATTTATTTTTGTGCTCCGAATTTTTTTCATTCATCAGCACATGTGTTCATTGGGAAAAAGGTTAGCGTAGAGTCCTGACAGATGAAAGAAACCACGCATGAGAAAGCCCATTTCTTACATGTCTTCTACAGTTGGAACAGAAGCAAGACTTCAGCTCTCTATTAAAGTTACAGGAATAACTCTACTTCTGTGATTCTTCTCCCTGCAGCTGTTCATGGCTGCTTGATCAAAACACAGTAGCACAGTAGGGATATCTCTCTTTTTTATCTTTTGCTCTACTCAGGTGTAAAATATATTCAATATTTCTTTATTGTGACCAGTTTTCTATCTTAAAGAGCCTCTTCAGGTCTTCTGTTCATCCTTCATTGTTGAAATAGTATAGTGGTACAGGTGTAATTCAGTTAAATAATGAATACAACATATGTGCTATTTTGTCTGCCAAGTCTTGTTTAACGTGAGCTATTATTTTATCACAGCGATGTGTCTATTACGAAACAGGTTTCTCTTTTGACAATTGAAAGTTCCCTAAAGACTATTCACATAAATTCCATTTGCCTGAAGAGTAAATTATAGGTTTAACAGTGCTAGACAGGTGGCACTAAACAGTAAAACAATTATTTAATTAAAGGGAATCATAACGTTTTACTCGTCAAAGAAAATGATATTGCACATTGATTTCTATCTGCTCCATTCACAACAGCAGCAGCGAAAAACCAAGTAAAGGCAAGAACAAAATCAAAAAACATACCTGTGTGAACGCTACAAATGTAGTGCATAAATGAGCAAAAATGATTTATGGATTTATTGATTGGTTTAAAAGAGGAAAATTAGTCAGTGATGTTTTGATAATGTCCCAAGTTAACTATAATTACAGACCATTTTCTGAACATAGCTTTTCCAATGTCATGACACCTGTTTCTTTTCCCTCATTTCTACAGTAGTTTTTTTGTTGCTGGTCAATCAAAATAAGCCAAATGAATCATTGTTGACTCACTTTATTCCCTTATTTTATTTTAATTGCTAGATTAATCAGTATTTGATAGTTTCTTCCAGTGAGCACTAACTGCTGCACAGCTGTGATAAGCCATGGCTCTGCTGAGCCAATTGCAGGGATATTTTGTGTTAATTTGTCTGAAACATGTAATGTAGCTGTTATAGGAGCTTTCATCGGTCTAATTATCATTATCCATTATGTATCATCATTTCACTAATACGTTTGAAAACACCTGTCCCTCCTCGCAATATATCTATTAGCACATTTAATAGACAGAATGAATAAATGTAAAGGTTACAAACAAATTCAAGGTTTTGGATATGCATATTACCTATAATCATGCAGCTGACTGATCCGGTGAGTGCTGTCAATACATGAATTAAGCCTGTTATTTTTTTTGACTGTGCTCATCTCAGCTTGGCATGGAATCAATTTATACAGAAACGAGAGCAGCTGCCTTTTTATTATTTAATACCTATTGGTCAGTCGTGCCCCTCATCTTCTCTGGCAGCAGTTTTTATATAATTTGAAATATGTGAATGTTACCTGTGCTTGCATGAGACTGGACTGAATGTAATGACTTCGCCATTCGACATGTGATCCAGGTGCAGCCAAAACAGGTGTGATCTTGCTGAGGTGGAGAGAGACAGTGGGATACTAAATCTCAGGGCGCTCATCCATGGCAACAATACCACGGTAGATGCACGTTCCACCATCATGCTGCTAAAATCAGTAGTAACGGCTCTTCCTGGTGTGGTTTCCATCTGCTGTGTGGAACATTATCTTCAAAATATCACTGGGAATTAGATTGTTTTTTCTGTGCATGAATAAACTGTAAAATAAAACTGACACGTTTTAGCCCACATTCCCCTGGCAGGGTCAAGGAAATTTAAACTTTTCCTATGCATCACTAATTGAAGTCTCAAACATTTTGCTGATTTATAACACACTGATAAACCCTCTTTTCCCTCCAACTCATTTTGAGCTTACTGGCCAAAATACCTCTTTTGAGAATATTGATTTGAATGGGAATGCCTGTTCAAGCCTTTCTAAATCTGTAGGCTCACCATCCGTGGAAGAAAATAACACGCTGTTCTGTCGCTTGCTGTGAAAATGTCATTACACCAGCTGTCTCAGGCCCAATGCCCACCACAGCCACTCAGCTGGCTGCTGAAACTCATAGAAACACACTCTAGCACTCACGCACACACAGAATGACACAGAGCTGCATCGTGGGAGGATTTCTAATAAGATGTTATGCTGATATTCCTATCATCTACAGTAAGTGGAGTCATAATAATAAATAATATGTAATACTGTAATAATATGTATTTAGGTTTTAGTTTTGGTACGGGAACTCAACACCTGCTGCTTGTAGATAGATATTGCCTGGTCCATATAAACTATCACATCTGGATTAGATTAAACTGGGATGATATGATGATATATTGGATGTGTGTGATTGGAAGGTGTGGAGTAGAGAGAGAGAGAGAGAGTGTGTTTGTACGCATTTTTATTCCCCCAAGAGTGTGTATGTGTGTGAAAGTCTGCATGCATGTGCAATAACTCTGTATTGATGAGATATGAGAAAAAATTCAGCAGCCCAAAATTTGGCAGAGGAAATGTGATATATGCATCATGAAGGTGGAAAATGGCTCAAGTGATTCAGGGCATCTTTTTATTGCTGTACTTTCAACAACTAGTTGTATAAGATAATGCACTTTTATACTAAAAGGCGTAAATATCAGAGGACAGAATCACTATTTAAGCTTGGTATTTAAGCTTGGTTCTGCTTGATTAACAAAGTTAAAAAAATAGACTGACTATTGGGAGGTTGTTGCACTGGGTTTTCAACAAAGCAGCTTGAAGTATTTTGCTTGTGGGGCCATTATGAAAATACAGTTAAAACAGCATGCCAGTCATCACACCTTACCTAAAAACAAAATGGCTTTAATGAAACTGCTTTCTGGCTAATCCAACTCATCTAAAGAAACATTCCAACATTATTTTGTGTAATGACCTGCAGCCAAATGAGAAGATCAATATCAATTTAATCTCTGTCTTAACTTCAACTTCAGAACTATCTTTAAAGATGACAAGCATATTTCCCCAGAAATGTCTTCCTTGAACACACATTGTGTTGTTTAAAATTAAAACAAATGTGGGTAGCACAGTTTCCATCTACTACCCCTCAGGACAGTTCTGATCTGATGATGTCTGATCTTCAAAGTACAGTCTAGATTTTAGATCAGTTTTCACTTAACTTCAGTCACATCATGGCATTTGTAAAGTAGACAAGTCTAACAGAAAATATAGAGAGAAATTGAGTAGATGAGAGGAAAATGGAGCATGAACAAAACTTGAACTCACAACAACATGAATAGATGTAATTTATATCTGGTCTGCTGCAACCCAAGCTTTCTTTCATGGCTTTTTTTTCTTGATGGAAAGATTCCTCAGGCAATTTATAAAAGACATATACACCCCCTTCAGAAGCCGGGGGGCCAGAGCAGTGAGTGAGGCTTTATGCATGACAGCCTTTTGTTAGCCAGTCTAGGTGTGTGTAAGGGGGATGCCCTAGAGTTGTCACATGCTGCAAGCTTATCTGCTCTCAACCGCTTTCTCTTTCATTGCTTTTCTCCTTGTCATTGCCTGTTCTGTTTTCTCTGTCACTTTCTGTTACTTGATCAATGTTGTGTGATCTGTGAAATATCAGAGAGCTGGATCTAAAAGAATGATTCCGGTTTGTTAAAACTTGTGTCTGATTTTCGTAGTTATAGCCATCATGTCATGACCAATATCTGACCCGCTTAGTAAGGTCAGTAGTTATATAAATAATAATCCAGTATATCGGATTGGTGCTTTCCGACTTATTTGGAGGCAACAGACATTTTCAACATCAATCACAGCCAATGGATAGACTTACTGGTTCAAAGTTGACCAGCTGTAGTGGTGCACCTTTTGTCATAAACATAGCTAATAATATTTTATGAAATTATAGTAAATTCAAGATAGGGACACCCCTATAATGACACTCATTTCTATGCTGTCTGTTGTCACAGAAAATTCAAGTCACTTCACTTAAGGCTCGCTGTCAGTATAACTGTGATTATCATATGAAATATTTGCATTTATGGAATCTAAATATAAGTGCAGCAAATACAGTTCCTTTTTGTGGCTAATGGGTTCAAGGGATGGAAAGAAATGCAGTTCATTGTGCCACCCCTCCCTTTGCGCAGATTCCTCTCCTTTCCTTGCCCCAATTACCCAAGTGTTGTCTGCCATAATGACTTATCACCAAGCCTGTAGAGAGGGATGGTGTATGGAGAAGAGGGGGAGTGATAGAGAGAGAGAGGGTGATGAGAAAAGGATCTGTATCTCACTGCTATGTTGCTTGTTCCCCTTCATCCTAGATGCTTGTAGACTCAGCTGGGGGTTTACATTCGCTGCTTGAGACCTATGTTTGCCTTTTGAGATGTAACTGGATGGACTCTGTATTATTTAAATCGCAGCATCAGCCATTGCTCCCTCAATAGATCCAATGTGAAAGCTCACCTCTTGCCTGGCGTGATCCTCCTTACCTTTTTTTGGGTGCACACCAGACCCCATCTTTATCCACAACCTTGTTCTACATCTCCGCCTGTTGCCCCTCTTTTCTCTGATTTGCCTCAGTTACCCTTCTTGTCGATGTATTCCTCTTCACTCATTTCACCTTCTCTCAGTATAGCTAAAAATATAAAAAACGTTTTTATTCCACCTTTTCAAAGGGTATATGTTACAGAAGTTAACGTGTTTCTTTCGAATGGATTTTTTTTGGTGTTTAATTGGCTGAGCAAAAGCAGGTCATCATCGGTCGGTTGGATGAAGTCATCACTGTGTAAATAATGTCTCACTACTATGCCATGGACATATGCTTCCAGCCCACATTGTCTCCTGTGGATTACGGCAATTTGTTGGCTAAGTGCTCCTTTATTCAGCAGCAATTAATTATGAAAAAGGATCAATTGAATTGTTCGGCTCGCCAGTGCAGGCAGAGTGAAGCCATATCTCTAATGGCATCAGACTATGTTTTCTATGTGTCTATTGTGGTATAAAACCAGATTAAAAGACAAAGATTCAAAGACAGATTAAACAACTGAATCGATTCTGACTTTTAGTTTCTAGTATTAGTCGAGCTCCATAAAATAATGAACTCTACACTTTCTATAATGCAACTTGACTCTTTGTCAGACTCTCCCTACCTGGTAAAACTCCACACCTCCAATTTGTACAGCAGACTTTCTGTTAAAGGTTTGTTGTTTGTAAGCCAAGCTGAGATAACTCCAGTAACATCACTCTGGTTATTTTTTAGATTTCAGAAAGCTTCTTTTATAGTTTCAGAAGACAGTATACAACTGATTTCACAGGCTGAGTAGTACTCTGATTTTGATGTATTTAATTGGTGTTTCCCTTTAAGACGCAGGTACACATTGTGTAGTTTATGTATAAACACATATCTACAACACTTGGTATTATTTGGTAGAGCCGCAGAAATAGTAAACATTTTACAAGTCTGATGTCATACCATTGCTAGAAAATTTTATGTGGCGCTTTAGGCTGTTATTTAAGGTCCACAGGCCCAATAAACTGGCCACTTGGAAGCATATGAAATATTCTACTTTCACTTGTCAAAATCACACACAAAATTAATGGCTGTTGATTTGCGACTGCACTAACACTGCATTTCAGAATATGGACAGTGGAAGCTATTCAATTAAAGATGCACTTTATCTTTAGATCCTATGTATTTTTAATGTTCTGACTTACATTATGGTTTCAGCTATAAAGGGTTAGTTTAATAGCTGCACTGTGTGCATTTGTTCAGTTCACTGTGAGGTTGTTATATTAGGAGCATTATATTACAGATACATAATTTCCGCAGCTGTTAAGTGGTATTTTTTGCCAAACAGGCTTCTACCTTTCCACTGGCAGTCTGTGAACATTTGGGGTTGAATATCAGTGTGTTTACAGATGTGACAAGAGTGCTCCTGGCCGCTTAATAGCAGCACTTATTGGGTGTCTGCACATTACCACCTTGGAAGAATAGCTCTTTAGAAAAGCGTTAAAGAGAGCTGTCACTCTGAGATGGAGGTGGACAAGATGTAGCTGGACAAGATGTCGAGGTAATAATGATGAACGATGCACCCAAACTGGCCTTTCATTCTCTGTTATTGCACACACCCAACAGCGTCTGGATATTTCAACATGAGGATCTCACTTAGCCCATGCTATCTGATGTGACAATATTCACTCTGTCAGCCTGCACTCATCCATGCATGGATTCATTTATTTGTTGAGCGGCTGTGTTGAAACATTAGCATATTTTCTCGTGCTGTGTGGCCATGAAGAAGAGGCTTTAGTCATAGTCCAGACACAGTGACGGCCCATGCCTAAACGTGTTTGTAGGGTGGAAAGGACTGAGCGACAAATCCCTTGCTTCTCATACTGCTTTTGATGCATAAAAATCGTGAAACTCAGGTGTTTCTGCTTTTTTTAGATGAATCAAAGGTTTGCTCTATTCCACAGTAACAAGTAAGTTTACGGTCCAATGAAAGATTTCATATATTAATAATCTGGGCATGCTCACAGGTACCTTACATGATATATAATTTTAAATTTTTATGCCATCAATATTATCATCAATGCACAAGGTTGATAATAGTGGGTAGGACATTTTTCCTCGTCGTTTGATATCCAGTTAATAATGGTAGATGGATTACTTTTTCAGTGCTGATTTAGAGCTACTATATCCCCTAACATCCTGTCTCTAATCCCACCCGATTATCATATCCAACATTATTATAGTTTGCTCAGTGTCGCCTCATAGCCAGATGACCCAGGGATCAAACCTGCTATTGCCTTTCTGTTTGAATTTTGCACATTCTGCCATAATCTCACCGTTTTCCTTTTATGCATGAATTTGTCAGTTAACCCATGTGGTTTACTGTAGTAACATGTCAAGGGCGCACCATATTGTTTGCCCTATGTATGCTGGGATAAGCTTCAGTTGTCTGCAACTAGGGGTGGGCGATAATGCAAAAATTATATATCATGATTTATTTTAGGCTGGATCACGATTCACAATCTTATCATTCATTTTCTTGCTTGTTTTTAAGACTGTTATGCAAGTTATTGCTTTAAAAAAGAAAAATAACACTTCATTAATCATATCATTGTAGCCTAATGATTCATTCAAAAAACAAATAACAGATTTGTTTTATTCTTATAACATTTTAAAGATTTTAATGTACATTTATGAATTTGATTTTATCATGAATTTGCTGTTTGCTTCTGCATAATTAAAAACACAAAGACAGGGAGGGACTTGCAGATATTTATTGACGTTTACAATAGCCAATAGCACTGAGCGTACGTTACAACCTCCCACTCCATCATTCCAGACTCTGTGCAGATGGGTTCAGCTCTCACTGAGTGAACACTAAGGCCGGACCAGGACCCAACACAGCCTTCGAGACCGACAGAGGCCAGTTTAACGGCAGGGTATACAGGAGTGCTTTAATGCCTTTTGTAGACAGAGAAGGACGCAGGCAGCGAAGCTGCTGACAGAGCAGCTGTCAACTGTGTGTATGAGCCACATAACTAAATTGATTGTGTGCAGTAGCATGATACTAGTGATCTCTCTTAAAAGGCAGATCACAGAGACATTTTAATCGTCCACGATCTAATATCGTAATATCACCCTACCCTATCTGCAACTCTAAACAGGATTAGTGGGTGAAGAAAATGGACAGAATATTCCCTTATTACTGCTTACTCATGTAAGTACTGATGAGCACCCTCATACCCTTTAAGTTAAATGCAATAAGAAGATACCACTGGCACCCGGTTAGCTTAGCTTCGCGTAGCTCAAAGACTGGAAGCAGGGGGAAACAGCTGGTTCTGTCCAAATGTAACAACTTCTGACTGTCTTTGAGTGGGAGATGAAATTATCATTTATTTTTCTACTTACAGAGCAGGCCCCACATAGTGGCTGCCCAATGCTCCTAATTAGGATGGGTTAAATGCAGAGAATGGATTTTGCATATGGTGTACTGTGTATGATTATATATGTGACAATAAAGTTAATAAGATACACCTCAACCTGATTCCTTCCTGATCCCCAACCCTTTTTTAAATCATTATTTATTCAGGGAGCTTCACTCAGAGCCATCTCTCATTTGCAGGAAGACCACCAAATTCTCACCAAATTCACAATTCTCTAAAGCTACGTTCACACTGCAGGCCTTAATGCTCAATTCCAATTTATTGCCCAGATCTGATTTTTTTGACTGTTCACATCATTTTTTAAACATGGCCCATTTCGCATTTCGCATTTCAAACAATCCATCCTGTATCAGATTTGGATTTGTAATCATATCACATATGAAAATGACCCAAATCTGAAATGGAAAAGATCAGATTCCCTATGACTTGGGCTATTCACACTTGTTTAAAATAATCTGATCTGAGTCGGAAAAAAATGTTGGTCAGTTTGGAGTTTTTTAGGTACACTGTTTCAAACTGCATGTGCTTCATTTTCATTACTGACTTCTTCCTCACCCTGTCACGTGTAAAACCAACAACTAGATGGGTAAAAATCTGCTGTATTTTTTTGTGTTATGTGGACTTTTTGGAGAACAGGCTTTCATCTCCTTCTACTAGAAATTCTTCCTAGCTGGTGGCTTTTCCCAGGCCTTACAAGACAAGGATCTGTAAACAGTGCAAGAGCAGCTGAAGTGGTGGGCAGTCCTGCTGGTCAATGGACAGACCACAATGACTCTGGCACACAGGACGGTTGAGGGTTTCTTTCTTTCTCTCTTCCCTGAATGTCTTTCTTGCTTTCTCATTATATTCTGTCTCTCTACTTTATGCTCCTCTCTCTCCTCCTCCTCCTTCTTCCTCCTTATTAACTGGGAATGAAGGCTTATGAAGGCAGTGACCCCAATACCAGTTCGCCAGGGATGAAGAGATGAATGGCAGCAAATGAAACACAAAGACCTCTGTGCCCTGCTGAAACCACAAACTGTAGCACACAGGATGAACTTCCAGACAATACATGCTTACATATCCGAGCACAGCTGCGGTCCTCTTTTAAAAGCATGTATTTTTGTTTGTGTGTTCCTTTGCTCACATTTTTTGTTTTGGAGTGTGTGTTTGTCACGCAATAGTCTGTGTGTAAAAGGACATGCCCCTGTGTGTTTGTGGGCATTTTTGTATATGAGTGCCTGTCCCTTTTACATCCAGCCACAGCACGCACAACACTTTCTGTTTTCAAAGCCCAGAGTTTTTAAAAGGCAACTAGATCACTATATAGATAACTCAGTTAGTTATGACATGCATATTACACTAAAGCTTTTTGTGTTGAATATTAGATCTCAGTGGTCATCAACATACAGCATAACATTGTTAATTACACTAATGATCTGAAACTTTTTCATGTACTAAGTTATACATGAACACCACAACCCACAGTCCCACACTGAGCTTTAATCTTACTCCCACTTGCACACTATGAGAAGGCGTGTGGGTTGTGGTGTGATTCCTGAAAAGATCAAAGTACACTATGCAAGTTCTGAGAAATACAGAAAAATGTGTAATACTCAATTTAACAACAAAAGGCCAGGGAATAACTGCAAAGAGCTTGTGTTGTGACCTTTGTGACTTTGTACTGGGCAAAGTCATTATGATCAGCTTCTTTTTTTTAGTGATTGAAAAAATGAACATGCTAAAACACAGTAGCTGGCAGATCTGGAACAACCTTTGGACATTAGAGGCAACTTAAAGTATTATTATTAATCCACAGAATGTGTGACTACTTTCTCCTTCCCTTAAACACGTATGCATGCACACAGACCATGAGCTGCAGTAATAAAATCCTTTGCTGTCACAAGGGCTTAGACCTGTTTCAAACGGTTTCCTTTTATATCCCCTTTAATAAAAACAGGATTACCACGTCCCAGCCACAGCATAGAGCCATGATATAGAGCTATGGTACTGACAGACAGTTGCATATGGAGCTGATCCCCCACTCTGTGGGACAAGCCCCCAGAACAAGAGAAAAGCTCCCCTGTATTGATTTGACCATTTTGAATCAGCTACCTTTTATTCTTAACTTCTATTTTTCTGTAAGTAAACAGGTTTTCAGCTTTAGGATGAATGAAGAAGCTTCACATGTGAACTTAAAAGTCACCTACAGCCAAAACACAACTCAATAGAGTGCATGTTGATACCAGCTACAAAGGCAGAGCTTGTGTGAAATGTGTGGAGAACAGTCATTGTTTTTACTAAATGTCAACATCATGCAATGTCAAGGTATTTAGTTTTCCAGCCTCATTGCAATGCAGTACTAAATCTCTAGAGTACCTCATAAATGTTGCATGAATGTTTTCTATATGAAAGTTACCATGAAGTCATGGTTACCATGGATGCAGGAACAGAAAATACATTTGATAAACGTTATATCTCAGTGCCTTTTACATAAGTCATAATGTACAACGAGCCAGTCAAAATAGCAACTTATATTCTGATAGGGTGATTGAAGACCTGAAGACACACTTGTAAACCTGTCAAGAAATGTATTCAAAACATTTTCAGGATGAATTATTAATATAGACATCCTGAATGAGAACTACATGTATGTAAATGATTTTGTCTTGCACATAAAATAACGATCCCCGTAGCCCAATTTACATATGCCATTTTCCTTGAATCATCACAATGATATATGAATGAACCTAATTGAATTGAGGTGGCTTCTGTGGAGATTTCATGTCTTTATACATACAGCATATCATGCTGTCAAAACATTACACCTTTTATTTTATTTGTAAAAAAATAGGTAACTCTCTATACCCAATGTAATTTTATGTCCTTACCAATAAAATTCCATGGCAGCCCATCATGCATATGCATTATTCATCCCTATTATACACAGCAGTTATGAAATTCATTGTAATACCAACTCCAGGTAAATGCATTATTGATGATATTTAATGGTGTTGAATTAGCATATGGGAAAGTCTTGTGCCATGCCTTGAGCACTCTCCCTTGCATAACATTGGAATATTTTTGCCAGACATCCCCTGTGTTGTAATGAGGAATGAATGTGTTTATGCACTTTCATTTCCAGTAGAGTAAAGTACAGTGCCCTTAGGCAGAGGCAAAGCACAGAGAGAATGCTCGCTTGGATATGCAGGGACTGTCATTGTGTGTGCATGGGTGTGTTGTTTCAGTTCAGATGTATGCTGCATGTATTTGTATCTGTGTCCATGTAAAGTAAAGTGCATTAAAATCTCCAGTTTGTTGATGCATTGTCTGAACTTATATACTTTTAAAAGTGGTGATGGATAATTTGTTGATATTATTTCATGAATTACTACTAGGGATGGGCAATGTGACCTCAAATTTATATCACATTGTTTTTTTTTAGTTTTTAAAGGAGGCAGTATTATATCACTGTATTATAAACATACTATATGGCAGCATTTGTGGTCTGCCTCTGTTACCAGATTCATCACACATTCGCAACAAACTACTGCCGATTTTCAAACATTTCAAATCTAATGCACTGAATATGATTATATTTATATATGAAATGAGCACTATATCACAGCCATCTACAAAAAAATAAATTTAATCTGCCTATTATGTGAACACAACACGTGTAAGTGTATAGGAACCAGTTAGTTTAAAAAACACTTGCACTGCAAGAGCAGAGGGGGGCTTTTGTGTATAAAGTTCCATAAAAAGCAACGCAAAAAGAAGTTTTACGACATCCTTGAAATGAAGCTGACGTTGACACAGTTTCCCTTGACTCTCCTTACAACATTAGTCTAACATCATCCTACCCTGTGAGAATAACGTTTCAATAGACAACATAACAATGGCAAAACTTACTGTTTCCAAATGTGAGGTTGGTATCCATCAAAGGGTTGGGCTGATAGACGATGCCATCGTGAGAACACATGCACATAAGACGGCCGTTGCCACCCCACCCACACCCCGCGCGTGTTACATTGTAGACATTGTCTGATGGAAATTTTGTAGACTCCGCTCAACCATAATCCACCAGTTCCATCTTTGAGCTTCCCGTCCCATGAATCCTCCGTTGTACTGGCCCTTGTTGATAAAGCAGTCCAGTAAAATGCTTATAAATGTATAAATAAAGTTAATCCACAGGGTCTTTCTCAGATGTTGGGAGAAGATTAAGACTTTTGTGTTCGTTTTTTTCAGCCAACAAAAGAGAAACTGCCATGCTTTGCTCGTAACGTTACCTTTCACATCTTCCTATTACCAGAGTTGGCGTAGGCCTTAGCGAGGAAAGTAATGAATGTAACTCGGGTTCCATGAGTATATGTGTAGCTCTATATGTATTTTATTGCTGCCACAGTAATGGACATTACTTTTATTATGCTAAAACATATATCACGGTAATGGCGGCATTGCATAATATAGGTCATGGTATAATGTGACACCAGTGACGAAACTGGTATACTGCCCCACCTGCACATATTTCATATAGTATTAGCGTGTTTTTTACCATATCAGTAGAGGGAACTTGGGGTAATTAACATGTTGCAGTATCAATACTGTTGATTGTTTATGTTTATACTGTACCAGACCTTTTGGCTATATTCCTATTTATGCTTTGTTTTAATTGTTGTTTCCTTGCTTTATCCTATTAATACTTGCTGTTCCAGTGGCCTTATGTTCCAACAGTGACCATTAAAGTTCTAATGTTGTTTAAATTATATTCTTTGGCGAGTGTAAAAGTGTAGATGCGTGTTTTTGTTTCTTTATGTATGTCACCATACTTTTATTTCTCATGTGTGAGCATGCACGCAAGCTTGCATTTGCACCTGACTTTGTTCTTGATGGATGCTGGTATGTTTCCATCATTTATTTTTGGTACAGTGGTTTTTATTCCTGACCTTGGTGCAGCTATTTTTGTCTTCCAAGTCTGACATGTTTTCCTGTTATTAGCTGTAATCTTGCCAGAGGAATCAGAGGATGGGAGATCAGAGCCATCGTCTTGTTTGCCTCTCCTCTTTCCGCTCATCTTTTGTTCTCCATTCATGGCTTTGTAGAGGAGGGAGGGAGACAGTGAGGTGTACTGTAAAAATCTGGCAGAAGGGAAATGAGGATACGTTATCACCTACTGATCTTGATACAATACAAATTGGTTTTTCTAGGATACCTGCAATACACCGCCTGCCTCACCCCCCTCTCCTCATGATTCTCTCCCTTTTGTATTGTATCTCTAATCATCTTTCTTTCCCCATCTCCTCCCTTTCCCTCTCCACCCCCTTCTGTTCTTCTCCCCTCTCCTCTGAGACACCCATAAACAGAGAGCATATATCGCTGTCACTGCTTATTTCTTCACCCACACATAAAGCATGCTGATGGGTCATCTGTTTCTCTGCCAGATAATGTTGTCTTTGTTCATTTCTACCTGCAAGAGACATCTATATTACTGGCTGCCTTTTTTCTGTATACTTTATTGTTTTAACAAAGCTAAATTATCATCATAAATGAGGTGAGAGAGACAGGTTGTCTAGGAAATAAGATGGATGAAGAGCCAGAACCAAAGAAATGAGGGAGAGGTATGAAAAATGCATTGTATGTTTACTGTACACTTCTGAACGTGCAAACATTTTGAATAGAACACACAACAGCTTGCACCAAAATTGGAGAAACACTTGCAGAAATGCGTAGCAGCAGAATGACAAATACAGCAACCAGAAATATTGAGGAGAGCAGCTTTAATGCAGCCTTTAGAAGTGTTAATGATAGTGTCAAGAATACAACTTGGTGTGTGGTGCTTTTCCCCTATGTGGTGAAGGCTCTGCCATTGCCACAGGTGTCTTTCTGAAAAAAGTGAGGAGGGTTTTGTGATGACTGACACAAACATATATATACTGACACTGATCTCTGCTGACGGTCACCACAATGCCAAGGCAAGGTCACTGCAGTCCTCTGTCCTGCCGTCAGCCTCCTGGGCATGCAGAGTTCAAAGGCTTCTCTGCCCGTCTGCCTCTCTCTGTTGGCTCTCTTTCTGTACCACATCTCCCCGGTCTTTGTCAGTTTCTGGTACAAATTTAAAAGAGCTTAGATATTATATTAGAAATATTGTGTTTGATAATTTTACTGTAGTGCTAGATGAGCAGGTGCTTAAATGCTGACTAGCTCAGTTAGGACTTGCGGCAGAAAACAGGCTAATGACTAAGCTTTAAACAGCCTGATTTAGCCACACTGTCGAAATCAGGCTATTGTAAAGTCTTCAGTCTGAATCTATTCCAGGTAGTGTTTTTAGTAAAAGAGGGATGACGAAAACGATGACTCCCAACAAGTCCTAAGGGACCTAGTGGCCTACAAACAGCTGCCTACGCACTACACTCACATTTAGATGCTTCTGTATCCAAACACACTCTTTTTTTCCTTTCGCATCAATGTATCACACAACTATTCTGACCCTAATCTGGGTTGCTTCTGGTTGCAGTCTGTCATAACATCTTTTTTTGTATATTCTTGCAAGTGTTTGAAGTGGTGACGATGAACGCATGAATCGCTTTTACATCTACATTTGCATATAAGCTACATATGTTCAGGGCCTCAGACATTCAGTCTTTTCAGTCTCACTCAAATATGCCCTTAAACTAAGACCTCCAGTCATATCCAGTGTGCTGTCAGTCTTGAGAACCGTCTAAATATCGAATTAAGGGACGTAATAGAAGAATTATCATATAATGTACCTTGTCACAGGAATGGAAAGGAGATTTGCATTACACATCTAATCTCTCCACCTCTGAAATAATTGGACTTCCACCTTGAGATCATCCCATCAGAGATGTAGGGAGATTACCATCCACTGTAGACATGGATTGGAAATGAATGAGGGATTTGAATGAACACTGGGAATCTTCTAACAAGGCACATGGCTGGACAGAAAGATTAGGTTTTGAGACATTTACCCTTTACTTTAACTCTGGTTAAGAGGAAAGCTGCAGACATGTAGTTTTAAAATCATATTACCGAGTTGCCAAATCAGTAAATTAAATGCATTGAGATTGATATTGTTTAGTTCGATTCTTGAAAGAAAGTGTAAAAACACAATGTGAAAATTATTCCTATTGTACATTAGAGCTGACAATTAGTTCACTCTGATGCTAATATTATTAAGGAAACACACTAGTCAAACAAAGTTTTTAGAAAATAAGATTTTGCAATGTAAAAATAGGCAGCAAAATAAGACAATTTTAAATTTGGATTTTTTGGCTTTTTATTGAATAGACATTGTTCTGTAATGGCCACTCATGGATTGCAGAAAGGTAGTTTCTTGAGTGCCGTAGATCTTGATGAAATTTGATTGTGTGCAGGTATATAGGATTGATGTGTCTCACTTCTGACATATCTGAAATTGCCTCTTGATTCCCTCAGTGCCGTCTGCAAAAGCAGGTAGAGGCACCTATGGACATCTTTATAAAAGTTTAAAACTTTATTTACACCTTCATTGGAGTGTGGTTTGAGAAAAGCAATTTTCTAAAAGGCTCTGGTGTATTTAATCCTGGTGAAGTGCAATATAGATGAAATGTATTTTGTATCTGCTCTGGATTCAGGTGATAATGAGGACTGTGTAATTTCGGAAAATTGTCACCATCTTTCCCTCTCGTAGACACAGCTACCACTCTTTTGCTGATAGTTCTGCATGCTAAAGTCTGCCAGTTGCAAGCACCAGTCTCTTCCATTCATTAATGAACTATTAGCTTATAGGCTACTAAAGAACCACATCTACATCTAAGTGTACCTACTATCTTGCACAAGCTGTTAAGTTTTGTCTTTGTATCCCTGCCTAAAAAGATCAAATGTCTTTTATCTACAATTGAATTATAGTTCCAACTGTAAATGGGAAATTGCCTTTTAGATTAGCGATGATCTCTGTAGCCTAGATGGAGCTAGTCATAAGATAGCAGAATGCTGCATATTAAACAGTAAAAGATGTAGAGGAACACAGCATTGAAACAGGGGAGGGGAAAGAGATGGTGGAGGCTAATGCATACCTCCCAAACACACACACATAGTACAGAGGGAGGAGAAGCTGTTATGGTGGGCTTCCATCCATCCCTCTCCTGGTACTGGTAAGAACAGAAGGCATGACACACACACACACACACACACACACCGTCATGCCCCCTAATAACCTCTCTTCTCTGTAAATCTGCTCGCACACAGATTGGACTCCTGAGTCGGGTTCTTGGCTTCACTCACTGTGCAAATTGAAGCCTTCAGGAATCCCATTGTAACTGGGATTACCAAAATTACTTAGACACAAAATGTGTGTGCATGTGTGGGTTTGTGTGATGCTACTTCATGTGCAGTATGTAGTTTGTGTAGGAGGATGGCATGGGATGCTAACTTTCTGTTGCCCCAGCGGATTTCCATACTCTCAGCATATGGAGGTTTTTGCCCCTCATACTTCATTTCCACACCAACTCTGTGTGCCCACAATACAGAGAGTTTTATCTGGTGCTGTAGCAAATTCTGTTTGCTGATTGAGACCATAACAACAGGGAACCTTTTCTATTTTTCAGGATAAGGTGGAAAATTCATGATCACTATATGAAGTGCCTGCCCAACAATCTGTGAAGATATGTGACATAAATGCGATTGGATACTGTGAGAATATGATCCATCCTCATTCAGTCATGAATATCTGTACAGTTTAGTCTACTGCCAAAGCACTTCTCAGGAATGATTTCTCCTCTGGTGTGCTCACACTAATCTCACTCCACAAGCGAACAAAGCACACAGAACAACCAAGGACGGGATACTTAACAGTACCTATTAAATCACCACAGAGGAAGGCTATTACCATAGCATAGAGTGTAACTGCTGCTGGGTGTCCTGCTGTCTGAACAGGTTAAGGCCCATACTGTGTGCTTATTATAACATGAATTTAAAATATAATGAGACCAATATAGACCGACACTACTTTTGAGGAAGGGAACCAAAGCTGAAACTGTCTGTGAATAATCATGTGTCTTTGAAATTAAATGAAAGATATTATTTAAATTGAACTAACTTGACCATTAGAAAACAGCATTGCAAAATATATAAATTCTTTCTGTTCCCGACGATTTTATAGTTCAAAAGTTGGAAAAGTAACTGAAAGAACATTTCATCTTTTAAAAAATAAAATCCCACACATACTCAATGATAGGGATAAGTTATGGATATAGTGGCTATTAATGAATGAATAATTAATGACTATTGAATGAATGATTATTGATTAGTTCAGTGTTTTAAAACAAACATTTTATTGAAGGTGTTTATATTATTTTGTCCACCACATTTCATCAACGAGGGTGGGCTAAATATATGGGCTAACAGAAATGCCTCAATGTATATACAATGCAATTTAGTTTGGACGACAAACTACATTTTATTATTTATTTCATTCTATTTTCACGAAGGAAAGCTGGACGCATTGCCACATTAATCAATAAGCCATTAGTAACCAAAGAAGCAGATGTTGTCAACGTTTGTGCCAGAGCCCTCAACCCAGCCCGTCAGCTTTATATTTTGTGTCCCTCTCACTTTCTTTTGTACATGTGTCCTGAACCCAGACAGGTTCAACATAGCGCCAGAGCCACCTTGGAGCAATGTTCAGGATGTGCCTTCACCGATGTGGTTTTGCAAACATGGCAGTGAGTCGTGAAATGAGATTTCTCTGTTATCATTATTGGGCAGAGAAAGAAAGTCACATCTCACTCTGAGCGACTGCCTCGCTGCTGTTCTCCTTTGCCTCTTTTTAAAGCACAGGCATGTCTAACCATCACCAAGAGGGATCGATAGCGCTGAGCTCCGTAAGCGCCTGCCGCCAATACAGGAAATACAGTATTCTGTAATGAGATGAGGATATTAAGCAGTTAAAGAGGGTGGTTTTAGCTAAGCAGTAGTAGAACGTGATTAGCGTGATTTAAAAAAAGCTTTCTCTGCATATGTTTTACAACAAGAGAGCCTTTGATCTCCTTAAAGGGGCTGGTAGGCAGAATAAAGGCATGAGAGACTGGATCTCTCCCTCCCATGAAAATATTCTGTGAGCTGAGGGTTTGTGAGATTTCTGCTGATCTAACAATGTAGCCGGCCAGATATTGAGCTTCATTGTTTCCACACTGTGAGACTGATTTCTCCTTCTTTCATAAAAGTATGTTAAATAAAATCACAGGATTTCTGTGTACAAAGATATCCATTTATATTATTCTCTTCAATTGTTTTTCAACCACACTGGTTTTAACTTTTTGTGATTTTATTGCTTGTTTTTTGTTCTATCGTTGTTAAGTGCAGAGCAATGTCAAGGGTAATGTTTGCTTGACATTCTGTGTTGAAATGTTATAAATGATTCTGTTGGATCCCACATGAAAGAGTAAAGACATTGTTTTTGCTAAAGGTAGAAAGCCAAATCTCAATCAATTGAACATCACATCTGAGTATCAGCAAAGATCTTTGAACGTATCACCCTTACCTTGCGTGTCTTTTTTTAAAGGAGGATGAAAGTGCCTGGGAAAAAAATGTTTTTGGATAATTTAGCAGTGTTCCCCATACACTCATATTTTTGCCAAAGGGCATGTTTTGACATCAAAGGGCCAGCTGTCAGCCTTGAAGGGTTTATAGTGATGGCAGATGACTGTGAATTGAATGACTTCCAAGACCTGATCAAAGATTGACTCTAACATTTGGAGACAGTTGGAGCTTTTTTTGACTATCCAGTATCTGTACAGGCCATGCGATATGCTTGTTAGAGAGTAGAGTTGTTTTTAGAGCCCGACCATTATAGGATTTTTAAGTCTGATACCAATTTCCATATTTGAGATTTTTAAAATCCGATAGCCGATATGTCGGACGATATTATTTTTTCCCCTTATTTTCAGAAACACATGACATAAACAAATATTATTCCTAAAATTTTATGTTGAGACCATACCAAGATACAATAACATACAACTTACAAAATAAAACAAAATATATCAAGGTTTTTCATGAATAGGAGTCAAATAAAACTACAGAATTTGTTTTTTAAAATATCTGATTTGTTATAAATCGTGGAGTACTACTACTAATGCACATTAAAATAAATAGTGTGTGTATTGTTGGGGCCAGGAAGTGACTATTTTCTAAAACATATTGTCTATGGTACCGTGACACGAAGGAAACACTGCTGTTTAACTAATCCAATACTACATGACTGTCTACATTACATTATATTTATTTATTTAGCTGATACTTTTATCCAAAGCAAGTTGAAAGCGACTCACCTACTGTAACATGAAACATCTTGCTTTGACCCGAGAGAGTGCAGTGAAAAACGGGATGGTTAGCAAGTCTGGTATGAATGTATTCAGGGGAGGAGAAGTGATAAGGGCTGTTTTTATTATTATTTAAGACATGTAATTGACGTGACAAATTAACAACTCACACTGGACATTGAATGTGTGCGCTACCTGAACCTATGGAGCTATTCACCGTAGCTCTGGCAGAGCCGGTGTAACACCAAAATCTGTGGCCTATCAGATTCTGTGACTAAACCCAAACAACGATGTTTTCCTAACCATAACTAAGTAGTTTTGGTGCTTAAACCTAACCAAGTACTTTTGGTGCTTAAACCTGACCAAGTACTTTTGGTGCCTAAACCTAACCAAACTGCAACCGCTTCACATCGTCAGCAAAGCCTCTGGTGCTTAACTTTCTATATGGGTCACAGAATGTGATAGGTCACACATTTTGGTGTCACACTGGCTCTGAGCTCTGGTAGACTCTGGTAAACATAAGAATTCAGGTCACAGTAAAGTAAAATGATAGCTGGAATAAAGTTACAGACACATGTTTTCTGAACTCCCCAGGTAGTTCAACCTCGCTTAATTTCCAGTCTTGTCCGGTTTTTATATAAATATGAAGTCGTAGTCCGACAGAGCTAACGACGCTAACAATAATACTGGAACCGGATGTGCACAGAAGCTATCTGCTGAGAAGCTCCAGAGAAGATAAATCACTGTTGTAATCCCAAAAACTAAAGTAAAAAGCTAATTTAATAAAAGCAGTTTACACTGAGCTCCTCCCTTGAGTAGTTGTCAGAGCAGAACGGGTGTAAAGGTTGCCACGGTGTTCCCTGCTCCTCTCCCCCAAGTTTAGCAGCTCTCTGACAGCCAGCAGATTTTCAATCGCCTGCTCTTCCTGGCCCTTTCCACACATCGCTCTGAAGCCGTTGGTGACGTACGGACAATCTCAACGCTATCGCAACTCAGTGTCATACGACTTTGTTGCTTGAGTAGAAAATATTCAACTCACACAAATTCCTTTGCGTTGCCTTCGTGTCGCCGACCCCACATCGCGGCTCTATGTGTCTTTGCATTGACTTTGTATGTAAACTTACTGCCCCAAACGCTTGCTTCGCTTTTGGTCTGAAAGCATTATTATAAACGCCGATGCAGATATTCAGCTGCAAGTAGCTTTTATCAGCCGATAATATCTGCAAAACGTTAAATTGGTCGAGCTCTTGTTGTTTTTAAACAGTAAAAACCAAGCATTGAAATAAGTATCTGTGAAATCTGTAACATCTCCAGTGTTTGATATGCACTTCTAATGAAAGCCAGATTTTGGGCCCACAGATTTTAGGCTATTTGCTTCATTTGCATAGTGGTTAAATAAAAAACAGAATATATTGTGTTCCTGATCAAATCTGTCCAATCCCTTAAGGTTTTGACAGCACTGATACTGTCTTGGCTGCTGTAGAGGTTGGTGTAGCCATTGTCCATGTGGTGCCAGACGCTTCCTGTTGCTCCTGCAGAATAGCATTCTGTGGTGCCATGCCAAGCTATGCCATGCTTTTCCCTCTGACCTGGTAAACTCCACTGGGCTCCCTGTCTTTTTGCTGGAGGATGATCATCCATGGCGAATCGGTCTTTGTGTAATTAACAGCAGCTTTGGAGCTTTTTGGAGAGGCTGATTCATTAAGTTACACAGGGGTTTATATGAATTTGGCTTTCAAAAGGGTTAGCAGTGAAAAAACAGCTTTTGATGAAGCTAAATGTCAGAGTCATTTGCCATAAGCTGTGTCATTTGACTCCAACAAGCTTTAGATTTAGATGCCAGACGTAGCTTGTTTACAAGATTATCAGAGCTTTCACCAGGCTATTGAAAGTCACGTTTTAAATGACTTATGTACTCAGAATGAATTGCACTTGTTTACATTATGGAAGTGATGAGGATATGATGATGAGGATACATTGCATTACTTTCATTTGGCAGATGCCTTTGCCCAAAGCAACTTACAATAAATGTGTTCAAACTTCACCACTACAGCACAAGGACTTTGAGTTGATATAAATTGTTTACATGGTAACACAGTTACCAGCGAAGTGGCACTTTAGAGGCTTAACAAATGATCATTGAATCCTTAATGTTATTCACTCTTCTCCATCATGTAATTGTATAGCCAGACGATTTGTCTGAAATCACTTCAGACACCTGTGCAAAGCTCTTGTCGAGGTAATATTCAGTAATACATTCACTTACATTCAAGGAGCAAGGCAGGCAATTGTCATCAGGTGCAAAATACAGTAAGTACCTTTCCCGTGAGGCAGCTATACTGATACGATAAAAGCCTGTACCTCATTTTCTTTGGCTAACTTACCAAAGAAAAAGTGCTTTCATGTTTTTGTTATATAGCTGAAGAAGTGGACTAGTGGTTTACATACCATAAGATTTATGGTGTGCATAAAATAATAATGATGNTTATTTCAGTTTCTGTTTCTTAATTTTAGATGTCAACTGAACATTTTCATATTTTAGCTATCAAAATGGTCTTACTGTACAAGCAGAGTGTTACAAGCCAATTATGTCCTCTAAATTAAAGTGAGATTATGTAAATGTTTGCACAGTGGTCACTGTGACCTGAAGTGACAATTATGTGATTACATTACATGTGCAGTAAAGTAAATGTAACAATACATTAGAGAACAGTCAGTAAATCAGTGCAATGACTCAGTTAACGTGTGCTAACGTTAGCCAAAATAATAATAATGAAACAGAGGGATCCTTTTGTGGCATGACCATCATAACAACATAATCTGTCTGCCTCTTTCTGCTTTTCTGTCTCTCTCTTTCCAAACTGCCAAAGTCTGACTGATGACACACCGCGTCTGTGTCAGCAACGTCCTCTGTCACTCTGTGGAATATTGTAGCCTTGTTGACTGGAGTTTGATAGGAGTTTAACTAATTTTCAGGATATGAATTGGAAAAATCCCCCTCAAATCAGCTCAAAAATGTTTAAACTATCATTGTGATGAAACCAGTCTAGTGCATTTTTCTCTCTATTTTGTCAATGTCAATGTTGTACATTATGTCTGCCTCTTTGAATATCGCTGACAAGAAGGTAGCATTTACTATTAGCAGGATGGAGAGACCACACATTGCAGATCACATTTTCAAGTGAAATTGATTGGTCTAAATTATGACTATATAAACATACACTTACAATTGTATATGGCGATAGCAGTAACAAACTGTTATATCCCTCTCCTCTATAAATCAATTTTCCACATGAATGTCTGTATATCCAAAGTATGTGTTTATGTCTTGAGTGTTTGCGGAGGGGTTAGTATGTTTGCCTTCATCTCTCAGCTTTTGTGTACTGTGTATTCTGGGGTTGCACATTTATGCCCATCACCGTGCAGTCACACTTCTCAGTAAATGCTTTTGCCTCTCAGTTTGCTACTAGATCGATTTAATTGCAGCAGTATATTTACAAAGCAAAACAAGCAATTCAGGCAGCTATACCAAAACATCTTACGAACTCAGCAAGCTGCCAGTTTTTCCTTCAAATGCGCTCCTATGTTAATAAACACGTGCACACAAAGGCTGAAAGTATATTTGAAGAGCAACATAGGGAAAGACAAGATTTCTTAAATCATTAAAATCCGGAATGGACAAAAGCAACATCTCTGCGTCTGCAGCGAATTACAATTGTATCAAAATGCTGTTGTTTTTGGGTTTTTTTTTTTTTTTCAGGGGATGTGATATGAAGTGGCTTTTCACAAGTGTTTCCTACTTCTTTAGTTGAATCTTCTCACTTATTGTGGCACATACATGCAGTCTCTTCATTTTCTCCCGTTTTATTCAAAATGTGAACAGAGAGAGAAAGAGAGAGTATTTTTTTTTTTTTTTTTTTTAAACATTGCCAAACAAGATAGCTCTTGCTGGCTTCTCTGAGTAAACTACTCTCACCTTAGTTTCAATCAGGAATAATGAGATCATTTGTTTAACAGCACTGCATAAGAACAAAGCTTATCTCTGTGTTTGCCATTAGAGGTGCTTACTGCCCCAAGAACAGCCCAGAATCATTAATACCTGTCAAATAACTTTACAAAGTTTTAGCAAAAAGCTGTTCAGTTGTCAGCCTCTCATTCACCTCTTTCCTTTACATCGGCTAGTTCATGTGTTCATTTTTAATTGAATACGAGAGGGCTACTCAGGACTTATTGGCACTATTCAATAATATATGTGCATTCCCACCAACTGCATCTGGAATTGGTGTCTGATCTACTTCAGTAACTCTCCTTTACTTTCATTCACATTTTTTCTTCCTCTTTCACTCTCATCCTCTCTTTCTCCATCTTTTTTTTTCACCCCCCCACATTCCAGTGGATGTGATCAGCAGAAAGAAGAGAAAAGCCCCTGCATGGATGGAGAAATTCATTATCATCTTCTCCCGCCGTGAAAATTGCCCTGTCGCTGTTCACATCTGATCTGTAGATAATTGCCTAGTTCCTTATCTAAGGAACCTCCTAACTTTTTCACAAAGAACTTTTGATTTTTTGCTGTTCTCATCACTATTGTGAAATCCCACCATTCTCTACCTACTAATCCTTTTCTGGACTAGGGTTTAAGTTCCCACAAACCATCGGGACTGTTTCGTACTCTGGGAGAAAAACTGGGAGTGTATGGTTGCATGTTGGGATAGCCTTGATGCTATTGTTGAAATAAAAATTGAACTTTTAAAACATTAAAGTCAATGTGTTTTTTAATCTCCGTGGAATTCAGACCTACAGTTTTATATGCACTGATGTAAAAAGAGGCCTTTTTCAGGACCAACGAATAGAAATACCTTCACAAGGAGCCGTCAGGGGTTTTACACTCGTAACTTCTGCTGCCTGCTTTTGTTCAGCATCGGCCATTACTGCCCAGTCGTGGCTTGCCCAGCATTTGAAACTACATCCCTTACGCCTTGTTTGTGCTTGCCAGCCTAAGAGTTGTTGGGGGCTGTGTGTGTATGTGGGTGTCTAGCCTAAATGATGGGGAGGAGGTCTTTATAAAGTCCGGGGCCCATGTAAGGGACAGAAAGAAGGACAGCATTAATCTAAGAGTTCAAGCCTATAGTTGTCACCCTGAGCAGGGTGAAAGGGGTGAGGGAGACTGAGACACTGACTTAAAGACCTTTAGTCTGAACAATGGCAGCCCCGTGTTTTGGAAAAAATTCACAGTTAAACCCTCCACAGCCTTTGCTGTTGTCTCCCATTGCTTGAATCTTTTCTCCCCAAGTGTCCACTTCTAACTCTTTACCTTGCATATCTTTTTTCTTACATTCACCTCTTGCCTTACCTACAGTATCTTTTTTTATTTCATTCAATTTCAATTATTTGCTCAGGACCATAATCATATGGAATGGAGCCCAAAAGCACACAACTTAACTTTCATATTTTAATAGGAGTGATGCTTCTAATAGGATGAGTTGTTTTATCTATTGTTTTCAGTCATAGAGAATAGCTGTATAAAGACAGTGAGACAAAAGGTACCTTCACAACCTTTCTGTGTTTGTTGCAGTAGTTTTCTTCTTAGATGTCATGTTTTAATAAGCTGTCTCAACACACAAGCAAAGCAGCTCTGCCAATTTGACATTCCAAGATGTAACATTAACAAAACTATATAAACAGATTAATGTGACATTAGCAGTTCAGACACACAGTTAGGTCCCACAACAGCCTTTACCAAAAGATCCAGCTTTGTAGTTTCATTTGTGAAAGTGACTAAAAACCAGAGGTAGCTGTGACTTAAAAAGAAAGATCCACAAAATTTTCCTTGAAACACAACTAGGTAGTTGTGTAAAAACAATGGAATCATGTTTAGTTTCTCCATGTGGACTTATCTTACTGCAAAGAAAGGTGATGCAGGATTCCTATTTATAGACAGGTGTACTCAAGAGAAAATCAAGGGAATAGAGCACATGACGTCTTGGTGGCTAGCAGCAATCAGTCATATAAGGGCAGGGAAATTGTCCGGCTGTCCAAATAAATGCACTTAAACATTACACGAAAATACAAATTAAAAGCAGTATTATGATGCATCTTTAAATGGCCATACAGTGGATACCTTTAAACCTAGGACCAACTGCAGGGTTGACTAGTGGGTTGTGATGGACAGATGCAGACAAGATTTGAGTAAAAAGACTCTTTTTCAAATGTTGCTCATAATGAAATTAAACCATTCATGTGGCTGGCCATGACAATCCACTCATTAATAATTCAACAAGTGCATTTCCTCTTCCATTTAGCACATAATTGTGTTATCAATGTTCCACTTGAAGAAAGCATGTCAGTGTGGAGGCAATTTGATCAAATTTGCTGTATACTTCTAACAGTTCTAATTTGATATCATTTGCATGGTGGTACTGTTAGGGAAATGCAGCTTGTGAGAAAGAAAAGAATTCTGAATGTATGAGAGTCCTAAAAGGAGGGGGAAGTGAGCGATAACCTCCAGACTGTCAGTGAGGGATTATTCTCCCTTCTGTTAAATCAAAATTCCAATTCTGTTCTGCCGTCACTAGGTTTGGACGCTCCCTCTGGCCCCTGACGCCCCCCAGTAATGCAATTAAGATCCATAAGCTTTTCCCAGGAATAAAGGGGCTGAAAGGGGATTGTTCCATGCTTCGCTGAAGTTGGAAAAATCTGTGTGTGTTCTCCTATATGTGTGTGTGTGTGTGTGAGAGAGAGAGAAGATGGATTGATGGAGGGGTGGAGCAAAGGAAGGTAATAACAGTCATGTCCCCTCTCCCCTCTAGTCAGCCATTTCAGACAGACATGAAGAAAGGGCTTGAGTTGTATTCTACCCCCTCTAACACACACACACACACACACACACACACACATGCACACACGCACGCACGCACGCACACACACACACACACACACACACACACACATACACGTAGAGTCACTTCTCTCACTGCCACCTCCACTCCCACTGAAAGGCTATTCTGTTGTGATAGTGTCAGTGTGACTTTCTGAACAAAACTTTAACCATTCAAGGTTTTCTCTCTCACTCAATTCATAGCCATCATGGCTGCCAGCACAGCATACATCTTGTTAGTTTTCTAAACCAAAAACTATGAATGTTGCAGAGCAGTTGGAATTGTTTTTTTTAAGTTGCATTTTTTTATGCTAAGTTGAGCATCCACTGCAGTTTTTGGATGAGTGATGCCATGGTAATTGAAAGTTTATGGGGGAGCAACAGAGTCTAATGAGCCAGATTCCCTCAGGTCAAGAAGAGGCTTGTTTTAAGGTCATTCCGAAAAAACAAATTCATGTGCACAGAGAGACTCAGGCAATGTTGAGTTGTTGTTTTTTTCACATTTTATAGCACTTTATCTGAAGCTGAATGCCAGCTTCCTGAAATTAAGTAATTTAATTGATGAATTTCTGAATTAAAGCAATGCAGTTCCTTATTTATCAGAGGTGCTTGGTTTTTTTGCTTGTGTGCATCTGTGTTTAAAAAGAAAACCCCAAACAACTTTGCATTAGAAAACCTGCAAGAAGAACTATCTGCCTCCGACGAGGAAGCAACAAATAGACGCTGTGTATGTTACCTGTATAGATGTTGTTTATGTTACCTAACAGGCAGCATCCTCCACCTCTCCATCTCACTTACAGCATCGGGATTCCACTCCAATTCACTCCATCTCCTCATGCTCAACCTTATTATCAAAAGTCCATGGAAAAAAGAAAAGAAAACAATATCAGTTTTTGCTTCATATGTCACAATTTAATGCACTAAAGGGCTTGTTAAACAAATGTGTTGAAAATGCAGCCACACACTATGTGGTGAAAGAGTTTTGATTAGGGATGCAATTGGATTTTCCTCCCTTCTGTCGTCGTTGCACGCTCAGCTGCAGATTTGTCACTTTGCCAGCATTGTTGGTTGTTTTGTGCGTTCAGCAATGGCGTGGGCAGTGCCTATGCAGTGTTGTGGTGCGATTGAGAAGATAATTGGCTTTTCACTAAAGCAGTTTTATGCTGATGCAATTGAACCAATGCGCGGCGTAAAGGTTAGGGCGATATTAGGCCCCATACAAATGAGAACAGGACAATACACACTGAGGCAGATGTCAAAGCCAATCTCTCTCTTTTAGCCTAACTGGAGGCAGTGTGTGTGTGTGTGTGTGTGTGTGTGTGCTGTACTCTGCTGAGAGAGGTAGATCTTCTTTTACGTAGAACAAATAACAAAGTCAGTGGGGTGTTGAAAACTTGCTGCCTCACATAAATGAAACCTTAATCCACTTTTTAAGGGACTCACATATGAAAGAAGGCAAAAAGTCAATAACCTCACCTCTGCCTATATGTGCACACAGACATTAAAGCTGAAATAAAAACACGATTAACCAACAGAAAATGTATTAACAACAATTTTGACTAGTGTTTCATCATGATAATATGACAGACTTTCTGGTTCAAACTTCTACAATTAGATTAAGTTTATGTGCTAATAAGTGGTCGTATATGTACATGTTCATAAATGATTATGTGACTGAAATTATCCAAGGAAGGTTAAAATCAAGGGCAACCTTCCTTGGAACTGTGACCTCAATAACTGAGAACCATCACAGATATTGTGACTGAAAAACCATACCTACATCATGTTATAATAACAGAACCATCTCCATGACAACTGAGCTGACTCCATCCGCTCATGAAGGCCGTGAGCTATGGCTGAAAATAGAACATTTCCCGTAAGTCAGTCAATCTTGTGCTAAAATTTTCTTTTTTGTCATAAAAACATTTAGAAATTAGGAAATCAATTGTCACTACTTTCTGACTTAAACTTTAAATGATTAGTTGAATTAATTACAAACTAACCAATTGCAAAATTTATTATTGTTGAAAATAATATTAAGCTACAGTCCTAGTACATACATGCAAACACATACTAGTCCTGGGATTGCTTCACACCCTCACACACTACCATAACCCCCATCACTCCCATTAATGTACTTATTTTTCCGCCTTTATGAATGTTCAATAATTCAAACTATTGACTTCCCTTTTTACTGCCTCTCAGCTCCTCTGTGTGTGCTGTGTATGTTGAAATGCTCAGCTCTCTGACAGTGAACTATGGTGCTATGGCCAGTCTCTGAGTGCCTTTAGTTGTAGTGAGGGATATCAACTGTGGCAGAGCTGTAAATTATTCGTCTGGAGGGCTAAAGGGGCTGGAGCCAACAGTCGCTCCTGTCCGCCATACCTTTATCAGCCAGTCGGTTCCTATGGGCCCTTTATCCATCAGGTCTAAAAGGCCTCAGCCAGGCAATATCAATGATCTAGGCCCCAAAAAGAGGTGGTTTTGTGTGCAGGAAGAGAGAAAGAAGATGAACAGATGGAGAGAGAGAGTGGGAGGGGAAAGAGAGAACGGATATCATGTTGGAATATCTCACAGACATTATGTGTTAATATCAAGGCTAGAGGAATGTCTGGCTATTTGAGGAAATCAACAAATATTTACAGTTTTATTTTAACAATGAAATAAAATTTGTTAGTGTTTTTTTGTATTTTAAGATGTCATTCAAGATGTCAATTGGTTCAGAGTGGATCATACAGTTTCAAAGGAAAATCTGGATGCATAGTATTTGAACTCATGGTTTAAAGGATGGCATGTCATCATTGGATATGGATTTTGATACTACAAATGAAAACTGTAATATCAGCTTTAGAGATCAGAATAAAGGATGATGTTCAGTAGTACTGAAACGTCAATTATTAGCTCATTATTACTCATTAACAATGTGATCAATTAATTGTTTAACTAATTTCTCAAGCAAAAATGCGTTCTCTGCTAACAGCTTCAAATGTAGGAAATTGTTGCTTCTTCTATGTTTCATATCGTAGTAAATTGAAAATCTTTTGATTTTGGACAGGACACTTTTGAGTCTCTATTTACTAATAAACAATGACACTTTGCCACACGTCCATTTTTATTCTGAAACTGAAACTTCTGTTCTCCGACCAGTTTCACTGATCCTTATGCTCCTGCTTACAAAGTGTTTGGTGTCTGCTTTTCTTCTTCTTCTTTGGAAACCTCACTTTTTCATGACTTCACATGCTTTGTTCATTCTGTCAACAGTTTCCTCTAGTCTATTTTATTGTCTTTGACATGTTTAGATGCAACACACTTATTATTCTTTCTGTGAGGGTTATTCTTTTAAGGCTCATGTTTACTCCGTACAAAAACAAGTCCATGAACAATTTCTTATTCTACAAAAGCATTAGAAAAGATTGCAAGCACACCTTAAAGAAAATGATAGGGAGACATCCTCTTTGCTCTCTCCTAGTTTAAGACTGTGCAGCATTGTAAATGTGATCTTTAAAGCTTTGTTTACATAGCAGACAGTCATCTGCTGTCTCG
>JAPMOB010207939.1:0-11311 GCA_029875015.1 Lepomis gibbosus
TGATTTTCTCAGGTGTTCAAATACTTATTTGCAGCTGTATCATACAAATAGTTAAAAAATCATACATTGTGATTTCTGGAATTTATTTTTTTTAATTTTTTTTTTTAGATTATGTCTCTCACAGTGGACATGCAGCTACGATGACAATTTCAGACCCCTCCATGATTTCTAAGTGGCAGAACTTGCAAAATAGCAGGGTGTTCAAATACTTATTTTCCTCACTGTATGTTTGAACTTATGGGGTTTGTGCAGTTTCTGGATGGCACTGATCTCCTCTTGGCTGGCATGACTGTTTTATCACTTATCCACTGTCCAATGACGATTAGGCAGCAGAGACATTTCTTTTCTTGTCTAACTTCAGTTACGAAGCTTAGGTGTCTTTAAACACTTTGGCAAGTGTGTTGCAGCAATATGATTTGTGGGGCTCTTGAGTAAATAATTTGTCATTCAGAAGCGCCAGCATAATCACAAGTTACTTACAACATGGGAAGACGGACATTTCTCAGCACAATGTAGTAAACCAGATCCGGCCACTGAATGAGGCTAACAGCCCGAGCTGTATTGCGGGTAATGCAGGCGCTAGGTTTTGACAAGGAAAAATGTGTGGAATAAAAGATAATGTCTCTGGTTGTGCTGCATCCATTTTGATCTGAAATTGTTCATTGTGAGTATGACAGTGTTATAAGAGTGCAATGCTAAATGTGTGGTGTCCTTTAGGCTGAATTAGGACAGCATCAGTTTTAACTAGCTTATAATTTCCATTTCATATGCATATAACTTGTGTTTATTTAACTATGGGGTTGAAGACAGACAGTAAGTAACACATTTGTATGGTTAATGTCATGCTGCAAACTCACTTACTTACCAATTAAATGCCACTTGAAATCAGATTTATAGTTTATAATCTGTTGTGGCTCCCTGTCCACCTTTCATCTCCAAACTTAATCAGAGAAAACAAATTTGTTCTCACAGCCACAAAGGGTGGGAAGTTTGCATGTTCTCTGTTTCATTGTGATTCTTTATCTACACATATAACATATTTTTAAAGAGAGAATTGCCTAAAAACCCTCCAGGGATTAAATAAAAACACATATTTATGATAGACCTTTAAACTTGTATGACAAAAAGGAAAATAGTAGTTGGACCAAGCTTAAATAAGCAGTCCATATGGAAAATATTGGTTGGTCAGAATAAGTGATTTTAGGGCTATATTAAACTACTGTGGAGGCAAAATTTAAAAAAATGTAAAGGCAGAAAAATCCATATTTTGGACCGCAGGTAGACTATACTAAACTGAGATTGGGGTGTATGGCAATGATGAGGTCTGTTTTTGTTGACACTCACTGCTTTCTTAATGTTGTGTAGAACAGTGTATTGCACTTAGCTACACTACCATTACTGACAAAGTTAATTATAAACACAAGATTAATTCTAGCAGAAAATACAGGAACATCTAACAGCATTATTTATTACTAAGTCATCAGCACATATGGTCACAGCCACAATTAAATAGGCTAAAAGCAGAGACCTGTGCTTTATGTTAGTTAGGCTTGGCCATACTGTATTTCAAGGTGACTAATTACAGACAAACAGGACTGGAAAATATACTTTAATGATGCAAATATATAGAATACTTGTTGCGCATTACGACCTGAATATCTTTGATCAATGTTATTGGAACAACTGCAACTCATATGAAGTCAAACCCGTATATATAATTACAATTTCAACTAAAAAATGACCCACGAGTTATTGGGTAAATGGCCAAAGAACAAGACAAACACATGTGCAGCATTTATAAATGTTATTATTCAACAATATTCACATTACAACATCAACACTGCTCTGCTAGTGACATGTTCTAATAATCCCAATATATTGTATAGTTACTTTGTAATACATTATCGAGAGGCACTTCCAGTAAGTCTGGCAATAGAGGAGCTACAGTATTGTGTCTAAATTACAAAACAGTAAAAATAAATATTTTTCTAAAAGTTTTTTTGTTATAATATACTTTTGAATCTGTACAGTATATATTTTTATACAAAGTCAAACAATATCTAGAAACAAAATGTAATATTTCACTTAAACAAATACTGGTGAATCACACAATTTCCCCATTCTGTAGGTATTGCTACATGTGTTAAGTGCAAGATACTGGAGAGAGGAAAATAATTGAGTCCGTGAAGTGCCTGTTATAGTAGATAAAACATACCAGTCTTGTTTGTCTTGCTTTAAAGGTGGTGAAAAAAAGTTTGTTTTGGTTTCCTTTGTGACAAACAAGGAAAGCTGACGAATACAGCATTTGAACAATGTATACATACATACATACATACATACATACATACATACATGTGAAAATGGTATGGCACAGGAGCGTAGCCGCCTTTTTAAAATGGCTGAAACAACAAACAATACAAAAAGGAATGTTTTTGGTTCAAACCATCAAAAGAAACTTTAGTCTCGGCTTCATTCTGAGAACAGTTGGTCAGTTCCATTGTAGTGCTACTGCTGCGTACTGACATGGCAGTAAAATAATAATAGACAGTAAAGACATGTGGACAACACCATGAGCTCCAATCTGTTCGATGAATGATTAGATGGTCCTTATGTTGCTTTTATCTGTCCTGTCTTCACATGAGAACTGTTACAAAGTATATGCATATCCAGAAACCCTGACTTGGTTCTGGACAACACTGACAAATAAGATGCAAGAAACATGCATCTTTTTAGGGCTAATTTTGTGCAAATCACAAAAAAACACAGTTCAAAAAGTTTCTTTGGGTTGCACAAGTTAAACTAGCGTGCAACAATCCCCTTCTTCTCATCATTTAAAAGAAACCACTGGTACTGTCTTCAATAAATTGACATAATTTAGTTGTAGACCCTGTACTTTTTTCCTGGCCCAGTTTTTAGACAAAGATATTGAAAAACGAGATTTATGAATGCCATGCAATTGCCTAATACAAACCAGTGGCCCATGTTGCCATGATGACTCAGACCAAAACGAATCAGATGACTTTTATGCTGTGGTGGGCAAGAATAATATATTTAGGTACAGAACAACGTCATACCCTCTGAAAACCTTATTTTTACTCCTCACCTTGCTGCAATGAAGTTCAATTGTACTCCAGGGTGTGTCTGTACACCATGACATCACTATTAGATGTGGTTACAGGTGTAATAAAGAAACTTCTGACCACTCCTGTTTCATTGATCCTGCATGTGGTCAGAGGTGAAAGAGACATGCAGCTTTCAATCAATCAGAGAGGTAATTGAAACACTGCACTTACTTTTGGACCATCCCAGCAATTCAACATGTTGAGGCCTTTTAACTAAATCACTTGTACTTTACATTTACAAGTCACTATTTAAGAAAAAAATACTATTGCGTTTTACAACATTTGGATGTATTTTATCAACTCTTTCAGGCACCGATTTCTTTCCATTAATTTTCATACAACATGAAAATCTACTGGCATACTCTTTAAACGTGTTTGAGTTATGTGATCCACCCCAAAAAAGATTGGGTCTACATTATGTTTCCAAGTTGTAGTGCCGTTGTGAAGTATTGCAGTGCTTGCTTTTCAAATTAATCTACATTTAAACTGTATAATGATGCAAATTAATGCAGACAAATGTTCACTGTACTGGACTGTACCAATACATTGTCATGCTGTAGGGAAATAAACAAAATCCAATGGCATTTGAAAATGGTCAGCAAATATGTTAAGTATAAATGAGTTGTAGTTAAGCAAAAAAATTGCAAAAACACTGGCATGGTCCTTTAATTTCATTGCAATAATAACTGAAACCTGCTCTTAAACTATTAATGAAAACTTGACAAGTTGACCGCCCTCATGTGTCTCACTCGAAACCCCCACAATGGCTACTACACACACACACACACACACACACAAACTCAAATATTTTGGATGTTTTACAACAAAAATAGTGACTGCAAATTCTATCACAGCTTTGATTAAGTCTCTTTGATTGCTGCACTGTAGTGTACAAAGTTAGTGAGGCAGGACTGGGCTGGGGAGATCAGAGGAGGGGAGTCTATTTTAACTAACTCAGTCCCTAGTGAGCTTTGAATTCTCTGATCACAAAAAATTCAAGCAAATAAGTAAAGGGAGTGTGAGAAAGTTGACACATTTCTAACCACAGAGACGAAGCATGGGATGGTACAAGTGTGGAAAATGAGGAAAAAATACATAGCAATAGGATGCACATTAGATTGTAAGTGAGGCATCGATATACTGTGTGGTGCGTAGGGTATTTACAGTGCATGGAGCTCAAGCTCATTCATGTTTCATCAAAAGCTTTTTACAGTTGTGGTTATTTTTAGAAGAACTAAGGTTTGAAAGCTACATTTCTGTACAGAGCTTAAAAAATGCTCAACTAAAAGACCTCAGTCAATGTCTTACATGACCCACAGACCAGTGGTGTATCAGCTGGTGTTTACAGATCATTTTTACTGCTACAGGTAGATATATCATGACAAGCCAATGCAAGGAGAGGCTATTGGAAGACATTTGGTCCAGGAGAGCGCTTCCTGCATCTTGCTGCATACACTACAAATACGCTGCTGCCATTTGTTTCAGCAGGTAAGACACACATTGTTTCAGGGATTAGATATCACTTTTACTTTTTTCTGTTGCTGAGCAACATAATAAACATTAGGGCATTTCGCTTTTAATTGATTTGTACAGCCAAACTCAATTTGGTTTTTCATTAAAAAAAAAATCTTTGAATAGTTGCAATAGCTATCGAAAATAAAATAAAAAATAAAACAAACTTTTAAGAGATCAAAACTTGAACTAAACATGAACAATACGCTCAGGCTTTGGTTAGCACATGGTTCCTTTTTCATAGCAGTAAAACAAGCTCAACCACTGCGCCCTTTTGTAAGTACAGGGAATAAGCAGTCAAGGGCATTATGTTGCACAGTTTAGCCATCCTTTGCACAATGGGCATTTTGATAACAGTGCAATGGATACAGCCGAGGATTTAGACAGTATTAACGTTAGCAAAACTCTAAATGAGTTAAGAAATTGGGTCACAGTAGGGCAAGTGTTCAATAGATTGCTTAGTCTGTGTTTATTCAGCATATGTGAATACTGTCTAATTGACTAGTTGCATAAAGTGTTTTATGTACTTTGTGGATGTTGTGTATCTCTATCTTATGTTCTTTGTCATTGAGGTTTTCATGTCATTGTTGCAGTAGCGATCAGAGTGGTCGACCCTCAACTAGGAACTCACCTGCCACTCGCGACTTGCACAGCTTGATACTGTCTGTTTGCTATTTTTTTTCTGACTGTTGATGGTGACTTAACAAGTGTCCGAGTTGCTTTTCTGATGTCAGCTCAAATACACCATACTGCATATCCCTTAAGACATTTTACAGACATCAGATCATCACATGACTTTGAATCTGACTGAACTGGCTCATCTTCAAAGAGTTACATCGAGTGGAATCTGTTGAAATTTGAAAAATATCTGAGACCCCTCTGACCTATATGCAGCTGCAAGTTAAGCTAAGAGGCTTCTCTCTCTCCTCCTTCCTCTTTCATTACTAAGCCTCATTACTAAGGCTGTTCTCCTTGTTCACACTTTCCTCCATCACCACCAATCTAAATCTTTAAAGACATCAAAGGAGAGCACTGACACAACCTGTTAAGCTGTATGTAATGTCATCAGTGACTACAAATGGAGAGAAAAGAAATCCAGAGGTGTGGTGAATCTGCTGGTCTACCATCAGATTTCAGTGGAACTTTTAGCCAAAATATCTTAATATAAAAAGGAACTATGCAGATTTACAGTAGCCACAGATCATTATCTGTAGCTTCCATCTATCATTGTGCCTTTTTTTATTTGCTGTCCGTGAGGATCGCTTCTAAAACTCAACTTGATTTCCTCAGTGTAGGTTAAAAAAGAAAAACCCTGACAATGTCACAGAAGATTACAGATAGCAGTATTTGATACTAAGAGGCTTGCATTTCACTAATCCTAAATTTAACAATATTTGACTTAATAAATTACTAATTAACATTATATATTAATCATCAATTATACATGTATGCAGCTTTTACTTTACTTTTGTAAAGTAAACTGGGTTCCATGGCTCAGAAAAGGTTAATATTAATTTCTTTGCCTTTTTATGCAACAAAATAATAAAAAATTGAATGATATGGATCCGATTGAGGCTTGCAGATAATTTATTGTGGGTACACACCTTCCCCTGGATGGTAATAGGCTCCGCAGGGTAGCTTTTTTTAATGTCTTATTGACTTACTGTATATCTTCTTGGGTGATTTGGAGCTTTGAGTCAGCTCTGGCCCAGGCCATTGTGCCTATGACAGAGGCAGCCATGTTATGAGCTGGACTTTGTCAGATACATGGTGAAAATGCATCTAGTCTCATCACTTTAGTAGACACCCAGCTCACCTCAGACTTTTTTTTTATCAGAGAGTGGTATAAATAAACTCAGGTGTGCAATTCCTCCTTTGCTGTGGCGTCTGACACCACAGACTTTTGTCAGACAGAAGTCTGTAGCAAGTAGTAGGCTATAAGGTATATGGTGAAATATTAAAAAAAATGATTTCATAGATTCCACAGAATGAATTTAGTCTTATTTTCTTTGGTATTCGTGTCACATAGCCCACATATGCAGTGATGATTGCTGGGTAATATGTGTATGGCTGCCCAATCTAGTAACAAGATGACAAGACTCCAGAAACCAGGTGAAACGCAAAATCTGACAAGTAGACTAGCAGAGCAAGCTAGCAGTCATGTCATTCAAACATAAAAGTAGTTACAAGAAGAGACAGGAGAGAAAAGAACAGGAGGAGAGGGTCGCAAAGCTCCCACATAATATTGTTTTGGATTTTTTTTACTGAGGACACTGTCAAAGATTTCACTCAATGCAAGGCTGGTTGGACGCCTTTCAATAGGTGAGTAACTTTACTAACTAACTTAACCAACTTTAAGTGCTTTGTCAGTGGATTTGGTGCGGCTGCCATGTCGCTGTTTAAAAGGCTGTTATCATTTTGGGGACAGGTTGCCGCTGAGCACCTGTTTGTGTGGATGTGCTTGTAGGTATTAAACTGTATGTGCGCCTTTGCTGGCCTGTTTTCACCACATGGTGTTAGGCCACTTTTCTTTCTTATTCACCATAATGTCTTGCCTCTATGTCAAAGAGGAATGTGGTTGCCGTGATTCGGGAGGTTATTGTACTGAAAATGCCCAAAAAAGTCTGCTTGTTAATTTCAGCACAGACACCTCCCCTGCACACAGCTGTTTGTATTGACGTTTCAGGATTTTGACAATGACAGCACTGGTCATGCTCCTTTTAACTTTCTCTTTGACTTCTGTAGCCTACTTTACAAATACAAAAGTCTCGGTGACACAGTCCGATTCTAAGATCCATCACATGAGGGCACTTTAGATTGCTGTGTCTAGGCACACACAACACAGCTGCTGCAGCAGCAGCGTGTGTGTATGTTGGAGAGAGACGCACACAAAGAGAACTGCTGAATTTAATATGTTAATATGAAAAGAAATCGATTTTAAGGAGCTTTAAATTAAATAGGTTAGGTATTTACTGCATCTAATCTAATCAGTTGTTAAACTGCGCACAACGAGGAAACAAGGCACACAAATTTGCCATTATAGGGTTCACTTCTAGACACAAACGCTGTGTGTGTCTGTGCGTGTGTGTGCGCATGTGCTTCATAACTGTTGAGCCCAAAGGCCCATCATAACAGCCTGCACTGGGGCCCGTTGTTACTACCTTACGCTACTGCCACTATGGCTTACAGGATTACTTTCTGAAACATTTGGCCTACATACCAGGCTGTAAATTATATTGCCGGGAAGACAAAATTCTTGTCTAATTCTAGATTAAGCAAACAAGTTGTGAGGTGATATTTACCAAACAAAACACCTTATTACCTAGTTTTATATCTTGTAAATTAGTGTGATTAAAAGTATGATGTGCTGTGTTATAGCATAGGGACCAATGGGAGGCTGACACAGAGGAAGCAGACAAAATTAATTAGAATCGTGATATACAGTATAATGTGATCAATAATCTTGTTTCCCTTGTGATTCCTTTGTTATTCACAAAGGGAACCACAAACAGCACAGAAAGGAAATCTTAAAACGGTGGCAAGTAAAAGGATGAGGACATTGGAAGTCCTTAAAGGTTTCCTTTTGTCTACAGGTTTCTGGCTTCCTGAGTTGTGTGGCCTGGAAACTTGTAGATGTCTTCGAGGAACAAAAGCTAGGGGGAAAACACGCAACTTAGGACAACCATCGTTTGACATGAACAAAACCTCGTTTTGTATGTTTTTCCTTGAGCGAGAATAAAGCTTTTAAAGCAACAGGGTTCTTTGTTAAATTTCCTATCTGTTCTGAGTATGGAATGTGTTTCTACTGTAGCATTGTGTGGCTGTGAAGCTTGTGTTGGGTGAGTGTCTGTACACACAATGTGCTACAACTGGCCCTTTTTTCTGTCTCCTTCTGAAATCCACATGGCTGAGCCTCAGTGGACACAGCTTTTTCCCTGGCTTTCATCCCATTGTCTTCAAGGAGAAGGGGCTTGTTGCACATCCTCAACCAGCTGGGCGGCTCCACAGTGTGCTGATAGCATCGGAGCAACAAGAAAGGTGGGGTAGCGGGTGGGGTGGACTCGTGACAGTGTATTAATCACTGGTGGAGTGAATCTGTGAATCGGCGTGCTTGGCCCATAGTGCAGGATGGGCAGCCTGGGTCAGGGTAGGGCACCAGATCCATAAAACAAACACTACAACACAAACAAATACTGTCCCAGTCATTCTCGTTTTCTTGTACATCTTTTACCTCCACTCCTCAGTCCATTCAACTTTTGCTCATCTCACCTCCCTCTCTTTGTCAGATGAACTGGGCATGCATCATCCCTTTCCTCACACCCAGTTTTTGTTAGGCACATATTACCCAAAACATCTTCTACAGTGTTGTGTCAAAGTGATGTGCTGGCTACCATATCAAGAGTTTAGTTAGGAAACAAACAAACATTTTTAGACAACGTTCAGATTCCTGGTTTATGAGGAGGCCAAAGTTTATAATATCACTCTGGTTCCTCCTCTATTCGCCCTGAAGTCTCTGATTGCAGAAAGATTTCCTCTTCCTCTATAGCCTCTTCCCTTTCATCAAGGCAGTCAGTTGACTCCTCCTCTTTGCTTGCTTGCTCCTCCTCTTCCTCATGAATGGCTGTGATTGGATCAGTGGGGCTGCTGATCAGGTCCTCTTTCTTGTCCTCCTCCTGGGCTTCTGCAGCAATGACTCTTTTCCACATTTCATGGTTTTCCAGAAGATGCTGTGTGATTTGGCAAAACACTTTCCTCCTGCTCACCTTTTTGGTCTCTAGTCGCTCTGTTAGAAAGAAAGCCAACAGTTAAACAAGCTCCTGAGAAAAGTTGGGTGTGAGACTTGCTGTTCTTACCGTAGGTGAGACTGCTATCATTCTTAGGCTGATGATACGCACAGCAACTTTTAGAGCAATCGTGCAGGGCAACGCTGTCGTCAGTAGTAATGAGTAAAGATTACTACCGTAATCCCCTTCCCCCACCACTCCGCCACCCGCACTGCACCGCCGCTATCCATTTAAAACATAGTCGGACTTGCCTCTAGCAAGATTGCCCAGCAACATTGCTCAAAAAGTTGCCCCGTGTATCATCAGCTTTATGTCAGCCAGGGGACAGTTAGCTTAGATTAGCTTAGCATTACACGTGCGAAAAGGGCAAAACAGATAGTTTGACTTTGTCCAAAGTTTAAAAAAATCTGCCAGCAGCACATTTAAAGCTCTCTTATCAGCAATTTATATCACAATAGTTTAATAGATAAAGAAAACTAAATATAACTATAACAAGTTTTTTGTTGAAGTTATGGTGCATTCCATTTGACATGGGAAGAGGGAATTTCCGAGTTCAAAGTCTGAAGTCACTGGAAGTCACTATTGCTACAGTGTCTTGTATGAGTAAATACAGCACAATGCATTTTTCATCAACCGGCGTAACAATGGCTAACCTGGCTAGTTGTAAACAACGGCTGGCCGAGCAAGGTTTTCCGACTTGTTAACTGGAACGGCGTCAACTCGGGTGTCATTCCCAGCTCAAACCATCGACTTCCGGGGTAAATGGAACGCACCATTACATGCCAAACTATTTGTTGGCTGGACCAGTGACTGCCAATGGTTGTCTGTAATTAACATATCTAAACAATAGCAATATAGCTCACCATGAAACTCATTTGTATTGGGCCAACTGGTTATAACTATACACAATGTGCTGCATTATAAATAAGGATAAGGTGTATAGGAGTGCTCTCTTGCACATCAGTAGTTTGAAACCACCTTTTCAGGATTATTCAGGAAACAATGCTACACCATTACATCCTCTTTACTAATGCGTTTTGGTGTACATGGTGAATAAAGTAGAGGTGAAACTCAAAGCCTTGAGCCTGTTCTTCTCCAAATCAGCTTCAAATCGACAATTGCTTTCACTAAAACTGACAGACTAAGTCCAGTGGATGAACCTACAAAACGTCACCAACAGCACTGATTTACAATCTCAACTTTACCCCAACAGATGAGCAAACCAGTCAAAATCACCCACCTAGCTACAGGACATTACGTTTAAAGTGAATAAATGAGGTTACACTCTCAATACAATGAGTGAATGGATTATTAAGAGGTTGACATACGGGAGGTGTCGGAACTTGTTGATGCATCCTCATCTGCCATATCCTCCCCTTCCTCTTCTGTATCTTGTCCTTCCTTCGCCTCCTCTGGCTCAATCTCTCCCTCAGGTGGATCAACCCAGCGGCCTGGCATAAGGGCAGCAGAGTTATAGGAAGAGCACAGAGGTCCCACAATGTGAGTGATGAACGACTCCTGTAGTTTGGCGAGCTGCGGAGCAGACCGGTCCATGAATGGGCTGATGGGAAGTCCCAGACTTGCTTCTTCGTCTCCCTAGAAGGATATAAACGTTGCAAATATGTCAGATCGACAGAAATGATCAAATGTAAATGTACTGTGAAAGGGAACATTTATCTTATATAATGATGTGATTTCAAGAGAGAGAGAAGTTTTCTCTCCACTGCCCCATATTTTTTTAGCTCCAGGACCAAAAAAAGAGTTATTGCCTTGAAATGAGTGTCTTCAATCTACTGAACATCAGTTCTTAAGAATTCATGAGATATTTGAATTCAAACTTCTTCAAACTTACTAAAATGGTTAGAGAATAAAGTAGAGCTTTTTAGGCTTCTG
>JAPMOB010207941.1:4988-19420 GCA_029875015.1 Lepomis gibbosus
CGCAAAATATTTTCAACCTCAAAAAGGGGTCAGACTTCCAGAAAGGTTAAGAATCCCTGCAATAAGGTAACACAAGAAAGTTTTATTGTTGTCAGTTATTTCACCACTTACCAGACTTACATTTCCTTAATAGATGATAAAGTTGTTGAATCTTGCTGTGTATTAGGCTGTAGCCTACATTACATTTTAAATACATTTGTTCAGCTTTAATCTGACAGGGGGAAAACACAGGGGCCAACTGAAGATGAAAAACATCAAAGGCACAGAGAAATGATTTTAAGAACACTTGAAAAGGGTGTTGAGGTTATAATACAGCAGATTTTAAATTTTGAACATTTGGGTCTTGGCTCACGTCAGTAAAGTGCTGTTTACGTTCTGAACATACACAGCTTATTTAAAAAGCTCACTTTCTAACTTCATTCTACAGCTGCACCATGATCCTGTATCAGCTCAAATATTCAAGGAGTTGTGTTCCAACAGTGCGACCAATCACATCATGAGTGATAGAGATATTTATTCACTGATCCTCCGTGCCTTAAATTACATTCAGGTTTTTACAAACTGAGATTACACATTATGTGGACTAAACATCTTAGTGGAACCGCTCTAAAAAACATACAGGTGTCTTGTGTGCATGGAGTCACTGTTATGCAGAGGTTTTATTGTGACTTGATGCTGTGGAATATTTGAATGTGAAGTCAAAAACCGCTGCTCAAAGGAATAACTGACAGAACATAAAAGTGGTACCTTTAGATAGTTCTGAGTAACAAACTTATATCCAACTGGGATTTACATTCTGACATACATTCTGACATGCTTTAATCTGGACTGAAACAATGAATCAGAGTTTCCCCTCACATCAGGATTAACAAACTCTGTTTTTTTTATAAGCTGCTTTCTGAAACAGGGCCCAGATCTTAAAAAGGTTGAGTAGGTTTGGTTTATCAAATCTATTTGTTAGATGGACTTAAAATGTTACAGCTGACATTTGAGATTACTTGGAGCCCTTTCTTGGAAATAAAGTAGTAAGATGGGTGAGAAGGGGGGTGACACACAAGTTTCCTGCTGTTGTAATTTGTGAATCTTTAGTTAACTGAGCGGACCTCCTGGGACAGAAACGACAGTTTGAGCTCATCATACTGTTCTTGGCACAGACTGTGGAAAGCGATCTAGCTGTCTGAAAAGGCCACTAAAGACCACCGTTCATTTAGACTAGGATAAACATTAACACATTTAACAACATGGGAGTGGGATTAGAACGCCGTGTGAAATAAATACCCCCAACATACTGTGCCAAAGGCAAAGGTTGACTGTACTACAAGATACCATAGTGACACTGGCAACAGTTTTTTCCCCACCACCAGCGCTAAGCATACAACATACAGCCACGGGAGACAATAAGCAGCGAAAGGGAGCACAGTACTAACACAAGGCGTTTCAATGAAGCATCCATATTAAAAGAAGAAAGCACGGTCACCTTCAAACTGTGACTGATGTATAACAAACGATTAATTGCATTTGCATCGCGATGTGATAAAATGAGATTTTCTAATCGCAAGACTGCGATTACACTCCGGTCACATGACACCCAAGAGTAAAACAGTCTGCATAGGAAGCCGTCGACTTCAACGGCCTTAAGCTTGACAGAAGCTGACACTACAGAAACTATAGTGTCACACAGGGAATGAAAATAGCACCCGCGGGTAACTTGGTGGTGGTGGTGGGTGAAATCGTCAGGCCAGCCGCCGCTGTGACAGAGATAGAGATAGACTCATTAATTGGTGGATGGACTGTCAGTTTTGTTTTGAACGCTTACTGTGTAACACACTGTGGTGAACTTTTTTTCTTGTGATATGTAGGCAGGCCAACCTGATGATATTATATCATATTATTTAATGCCATGACTTTACTAAAATTATCTTTCTCATATTATTAAAATTTGATACTTCTTCTTGAAAGAACAGTGTATGTTTAATCTTTAATATTGTGTTGGTGACACTATACATTGATTTACTGCTTGTAGGTTTTGAATAATACAGAAGGTAAAAAGCTTAAAAGTTGATTGCATATTAAATCGCAATATTGGTTAAAAAGAAAATCACAATTAGATTATTTTCCAAAATCCTTCAGCCCTAATGTTTAACGAGGCCTGGTACCTATTTTTCCCAAACTGTGACCTTACAGCAAAAGTACAGCTAGATTTTGGGGATTCATGCCTATGGGGTACACAAATATAGGTCCAGCTTGGGTTTCCACTGGGACATCAATGACAAATGTCGAATCTTAATCAGTTGCCCAGACACACAGTCTCTTTTCTTATCAGTGTTGGCCTTCGCTGCAGGAAAACGCAGCAGAGCAACGCCAAACCAAACACAACAATCCTCTGTCAAACATCATCATGTCTGAAACATGGATAGATTTCACCTTAGCCCCACTTATGTCCAGACTCAGTTCTGTACAGTCTCAAGTATCATACACTAAGCGTGTGTGTATTCCTTCTAGTGAAAATGCCATCTTGCCCAGCGCCTGAACATCAGCCCAGTTATTTCCACTCGCTCTCTGCCAGAAGTAAAGGGATCAACTTGCTATCAGGCAAGATTTTTGGCAGAGGCTATTTTACAGCGAAGTCAACAGCTTCCTGTTGTTCACGTTAGATCAGCCCATGTGATCTAAAAAGGTCGAGCGGCTTGAGAGTCTATTGTACCCATTTGTCAGATGGACTCGTATGTTAGGAAAGAAAATAGCCGGAAGGATGAGACGTTTTCACTCAGATTATCACATGTGAGTGAAAACATTTCCTCCACGTGACATCTCAAAGACAACTAATATTTTACTTCATCCTATAGATCAGCCTGTAACTTGTAAATCTTCAGATAGTTAATTGAGTTGATACCCAGAGCAGCGGCCATGTGTGTCTGTGACGGAGACAGTTGGCAGATTTAGCTGATCATAGTGTTCTTGGCACTGACTGTGCAGAGCAATCTGGCTGTGTGAAAAGGTCACTGACAGACTACCTCTTAACCTTATATCGACCACTGATTTAGAACATGATAAATTCCAACAAACACAGGATTATGACACCACCAGAATCCCTTTCCTAGAAATATTATGCCCCAAAGGTCTGTTAATCTTTATCATTTTCTATATCAATAGCAGATATACTGTTTAAAACAGGACAAAGACAGGGGGGAAGACAAAGACAGGAACTTTCCTTTCCTGGAAATATTTAGCCAAAGGCTGGCCAGGTGCCAAAGCTTGGGTCTTCCCAATTTTTAATTTGTGGAATTTTCACTAAACCCCACCGCCAAGCAGTGATAGTCCAATCATAGCTTAGGAACCAGTAACTAAGCAAATGAAGCTTTACTAGTGGAACAACATCAGCCTGTGCATACAGCTGATTATCATTTCTCCTCTGTATAGACTTACTAAAATTAACCTGAAAAGAGGACACAACTCTGGCCTTTAAATTAAAATGAAAGGAACAAATAATAAAGTCTATAGACAAGCCACCTCAATTAAATAGCATGGCCCTTCAACGTAGAATCAAAAGTAGATTAAAAGGTCATCATGCAGAGATGTAACAATATAAGCTCCACAGTAACTGCAGTCACAAACACACAGCAAAGGAGAGAACCACACAGTGCACATACACACACACACACACACACACACAATGCTACACAATGCAGTGGCTACTGACGCTCTCATCTGGAAAGTGAGTTCAACAAAAAGTGATTTTGTTATTGGACACAGCTGTCTGAACACCGCAAAGTTGTCCACAGTCGGCGTTAGGTTCAACTTCTCTGCCCGTTCATTCTCAAAGCATAATATAACCAGTCCACTCAGCCTCACACACCTCACTGAAGGTAAAAATTCCTAAGGGAATGCAAAGGTCACCGCTGGAGGATTTACGAGCATTTTAGCATTTAGCCAGACGCAGTGTGCACCTGTGTGTACCGTTGCAATAAACCAGTGATTGATTAAAACAGATACAACCTTTTTTTTTTTTTTTAACTATGCATAGGTGCAATGATGCCAAGCACCACCCATAATGATCCCAACCCCTAATCATCCGTCATATTATCTAGTGCTTCATGTACTGCTAGCTGTTCCACACCCCTCACATCTCCTGACACCCAACATGTGTCAGCTGACTGTCGCCTCTATGGATATGGAGCTCAGGAGCGCTGAACATTAAAATGTCAGCCAGAGAGAGCGTTTTTAACCAGCTCATGAAGCTAACATAAGCTGACTAGCAACTGATGAACTCAGTTGCTAGTCAGCAACAGTTGTCATTTCAGCCACAAAATCAACTGTCCCAAGCTAGAAATTAGAAGTTGCTTTTGTGTACCTCAGTCTAAAAACAAGGACCCATTGTTTCTACGCAACACACGTTTTTCTTAAGGAGGATTACTAAGAATTCCAAGTACTAAATCTGCTACCATTATCATTGTAAACTGCATATGTGCCATGCAGGAACAGGGAGCTTGACAGGCGTAGCAACTGTAACTAAGAGAGCAGGGCTTAGAGAAAGGTCAAATGCAAAATGCATTAACGAAACCTTTTCTCATATTTGACATACATTTGGCTTATGTTATCTTACAGAACAATACACACAGGGAGATAAACTGGCACCAGGTACAGCTTGTAGGAGGAGATTTATAACCAGAAATGTTTTAATGAATTTCTCACCTACGGATATGTGTCTGGATGTGCCAAAGAAGGTGTACAGCAGGACGGGGTAGAACGAGGAGTACAGACCATAAACTGGAGGCACAGCAGCCAGCATAGCATAGGCTAGACCTGTGGAGCAGAGCAGAGGGAGAATGTAAATAAACCCAACAGTCCCAGAAGGCAGGGGATTGAAACACAACCTCTGAGCTACAGAGATAGCAAAACAAAGACAGCGTGAAGCTGAAAGCAGCCCCACAGGAGTTGGCAGATGGCCCTTCACACTATTGTACACAGATGAGCAGCCCTCAATTTTAACTTGAGGCTACTGTACAAAACCTTGGAATTCATCCCACTGCTGCTGGCTTCATCACTCTATAAACGGTTATGTTTTTGCAAATACAGTGTCTCCGTAAGGTGTTTTTTTCCCACCACAATCCTCCAGAATAGCTTTACTGCTCCCTGTCACAGAGCACTCTGTAACACTCTAATGGAGAGATGAACACTGTTCTTCCCTCATTTGATATATTGAATAGCAAGAGTGTCTGAAAGGGACTGTAGGCTGTGGTGCCGCTGGGGCTGCAGGGCTGCAGGGCACTGACCTTGAGGTAGCTGCACAACTCCTGTGCTGAGACCTGAGATCACATCTGAAAACAGGTACTGCTTGACTGGATAGGATGGCAGCCATGTTAGAATTGGCAGGAAGCTAAAAACTGCCGCCTTGGCCCTCTTCGATGAACACCTATGAAAGAAAACAAGTAGATTAACTTTTCAGTTTGTGATAAATGAATACAAAATCTGACTTTTCATGCACCATCACAGAATATGCATCTTTATAACTACTGGAAGGCCTTTCCTGGAATCCATGTTTCCTTATAAAAGGGCATATTTGGTCAGCTAAAGTGTGAAACAACATAATCCTCTTCCTTACTAACGGAAAATAATCTTGCTTCACTCATCTGACTCCTGATGACCTGTAAACCCACAAAGTTAGCACATCTTTATGGGTGAACACTGACAAGACAATCACCATGAGTGAGATGGGCGGGTTATGCTTAACAAGGAACTAAATCTGAGAAAGAGAACTATAAAATGGATCAATGATGTCAGCACAGGACAATATTCATGTTGCTTTTACTGCCGTTTTACTGATTTAATGACCATAAAGAGAAGTTTAAACCAGTAATATACAGCTCTTGAATTGTTAGTCACTCATTCATAGATTGCGTCAGATAAATGCTAAAGACCACATACATTTAAAGATATAGATTTTTCTATATTCTAATTCTTTGACTTGGGTTAACACAGCCACATCTTTTGTGCTAACTGCAATAATTATAAAATCTGGTAGACAGTTCATGTTGTTTAGGGAAAAGTCACATACCAGGGCAGAGGTTGTCTGCCACTGATATTATCGGTCTTTTGTCTTTTTGTACACTGCGAGGGGAAAATGGTTGTATTAAAAAGTCCCGATACTCTTCTACTCCCACCAAGATTACAGGACACACCCTGAAATAAAAGCAGAAAATCTGCTCTTTAACCTTGTCAGGCATTGTGTCATTTCACATCCAAACACTGAGTCAGACACTGAGTAAGTGTTTCACTGTTCAAATATGCATTAAAGGCCAGAGGCATGCACTCTTGATGCTCATTAATCTTGTTAATCATATAGTGTCAGATTAGCGCGTGACAGAGCAGGACTCCCCTGCTAATGATCAAGATGGAGAACGGAAATGGAAGCATTTCGCATCAGTGCGAATTTCTTTGATGGTGCGGAAACGATCACTTATATAAAATTAGTTTATCAAGTCAGCTGAAAATGAACGAACAATCCATCAACTTTTTTTAGAATGGATTAAACGTTAAGATCAATTTTAAAGTAAATTGTCAACATTAGATCCTGCTTCTCAAATATCTTTGGACTGTTACTCAGACGAAACACAAAGTTTGAATATGTGACTCTGTGAAACTGCAATGGACATTTTATGGTCATTTTCACAAAGACTAAACAATTAATCAAAAAAAAAAAAAATCTTATATAGCACCTTTCTAGTCGTCTAACTACTGAAATGGCTTTAAACTATGTCACATTAACCGCATTCACACTGATGGCTGAGGCTGCCACGCAAGGTGCTAACTGCACATCTGAAAGGAACTTCTCAATCATAGACTGACGGCACACCCTTCAGGAGCAACTTGAGGTTCCGTATCTCGCCCGAGGTCAGTTCAACATGCAGACTGGAGGAGGGGATCAAACCACCGACTTTCTGATTAGTGAGCGTCCGCTTTAAGTCCTGAGTCACAGCCACGCACAATTAAAATAGTAATTAGATGCAGCCCTAATAATACCTAGAATCCAAGTGGATACCTGACACTTGGATTATATTACAATAGCCTATTGTTCGAAAGGTGTAGATCCAGCTGTTGCACCATACTATGTATGCTGTCAGGCTGCATATTTGTATTATGAATTCATTCGTCAATTGTCCTTGATTAGTTGAATCACTTAGTGCAAAATGTCAGAAGAGAGAAAAATGTCCATCACAATTTTCCTGAAACCAGATCGACTCTCTTCTCTTTTGCTCGATTTGTCTGACCAACAGTCCTAAGACATTCCATTTCCAGGGAAATTAAGATGAGAAAAAATAATCTTTGTCGTTTTTGCTTCATAGATGACTTAAATCATGAATCCGTTATCAGAATTGTTGGTGCATGTTTGTTGATCAACTAACAATTGAAAGATATACTTAATTAGGAATAAGGAATGGTGGAATATTTCCTTTTTTACATGTTTGATATACCTACACTCACTAGGGGTGGGAATCACAAGAGGCCCCATGATACGATATTATTGCAATTTAAAAAATCTTGCGATATTTTGCAATTTATTACCTTTTATCCAACTTTAAATTGTGTCTCCAAAGGAAAACTCTTTTACTATTGGACTTAAAAAGCAACGGATTTTATTATATTATTATATGATAAAAGATCCGATACTTGACCTCCGTGTATCGATACAATATTTCCACACTATGCTGTATCGATTTTTCTCCCACTCCTAACACTCATTAAACTATTTGCACAAATCCGTAAATTCCTCAGTCTAACCTTACCGGAACTGGTGTGCCAGCCTCTGTCGGAGGGTGGTAGTGTTTTCTTTGCGGTTGAGAAGCTGCGATCGGATGAAGGCTTCATCAAAGACCGGACGTTCGATCCTGTACATCAGCTGCGAGTCCTCCCGAGCTGCAGCTTCTTCTTGCTCCATAACAGAGGCAGGAGGACTGATTGTGTTGAGTCACAGTGAATTTCTCTCCAGCGCCGTTTATATCGCCCTCCCTTTCTTCTCCATCACTGTTCTGGCCAGTATTTCTTCATTCCTTTAACCACTTCAACTGGGTGTCTGCACGTCCTCCTTCCCTTCAAGAGGCAAAGAAGACAAGATACATGTTATTCCAAAACTAACTGGTTTGCCTGTTGGTTCCCAACTTAAATGATAACAGGATTGGGAGCCATGATAACCAACCAGGCCTTTGTGTTTGTGCATTTTTGTGCAGATAAGAGACTGCGGTTGGATTTGCACGGCTAACACATATTTGAGTAACTGTTTTAACCGAGTTTTGGCAAATATTTGGCCATTTAATGCTTGTACATGGGTTGTATTAATTGTGATCTATTGTTCGGACAAAACTCGCTGTACAAATTCATATGGTGTAAAAGGTTAACATTGGTGGACAAAATTTCTCTCAAAAGTCGTTGCAGCAACGTAGTTTCATGTTTCAACATCAATGGAGCCAAGAACGTTTTTATGAGGACAGCCTAAACAAATATCAACATGTTCTATTTGCTTTGCACCATATTCTGTTTGTAAAAAGAGTACAGTTTAAGTTTGTCCACTACATGATGTTGCCTCCAAAATCAGACAACCAGCATGCCAACAAAGGTGGTGATATATTGTAGGCCTATAAGTTGAAAAGAAATAAAAACATTATAATGATGAGGTGATGCTATAGAAGTGTCTATGTATGACTTCATAGTGAATGTATCTTGTGATTAAGAAAAGCTGTTACTCAGTATGAAAGCTTAGAATACGCATTTCTGGATCCATTTGAATTAACAAGATAAATGTGTGATGCTAACCTTTTAAAAGGAAATGTTTTGATTTTTAGGTAAGATTTGATGTAATCCTATGTGTGGTGTGCGATATTTGATTATGATGGTAGCCTAAAGACATATCAACTTGGCTTATTTGTTTCCTGTATGTAAAAGAGTACAGCGTCAGTGTCTAGTACATGATGCCGCCTGCAAAGTCAGACAACCTGCATGCCAACAAAGGAGGTGATGGAAAAGAAATCACTGTAATAATAAGACTCACTGTGATGCTATAGAAGTATAAAATTTCTATATACAGTACCTGTATATCCTGTGATTAAGAAAAGCTTTTACTCAATATAAAACTTTAGAACAAACCTTTCTGGATCCATTTGGATTACGTATAAGATAAATGTGTGATGCTAACAACTCTCAAAAGGCAATGTTTTACTTTTTAGGCAAGATCTGGTAATCCTGTGTTTTGTGTGTGATATTTATTTGCGTATGCTCCATGTTAAAAGCTGTCTCTTTGTAATGTGGAATAGGGTAACTGACTTGGAATTTTATTGAATGATAATAAACGTGGACTTTTTTTTAAATGTTGCCTGTTACAATAACGTTATACACAATCTGACACAGGCGCACTTCCCAAAGCATATTGTGCTATTTTTTTAGTTGACATTCATCCTTATAAAATGAAGCAGCTTTATAACTGACGGTCCATACTGTCACTTGGTTACACGGCGTGTATCGGTCACGTAGACTCATCACTTTTCCCTGTTCAATCAACTCTGACGCACAAACAGTTGAGAGCGTTGAGCTCCTTTTCCGTTTCATCCCCTTTACGTTAGCTAGCTAACACGATATTGATAAAGGTCGAACAGTGACTTCAAACATTTTAAATGTGAGAACAAAATTATTTAACAGTAATGTTCGGGTTAATAACCGGTACCCAGCTGTACGTTACTATCCTCGCTGTGACAGGAGAGGGTTTTTTCTGCCTCTCCACAGTTCAGCGTTTAAGCTAACATAAAGATGCTAGTAAAGAGCAGGCTCTTACCTCCGTGCTCCTCCAGCTCCTGTGGGGATGCTGCCGGCTAAAGGACAGTATCAATGTATCAACTGGCCTCCTTATTAGTTGAAGTTTAACAAGGGCAACGTCCTTCGAGGACACAGACACCAGCAACCTCTTATGACTCACCAGAGATAGTAAATGTCGAAAGGATGTATTACTCCATGGTGAAATTCCTTTTCACCTTCCGGTTTGCAATGAAGGGTGTTGATCTCCACGCATGCGCTCTCCTCATGCACCAGACCAGTTTGTAGTCCTAAACGAGTATTTGAACCATGGTTTTCCTTGCCGGGTTTCCAATGTTTTTTCTCCACATTAGTTTCAGTTTTATATATATCTTTCATTATTTTTATTTAGGTATGAATTTGCTGAATAATCACTGGAGAATTGCAATCAACAATTATGAGACACTGGGCACAGACGGAAACCTCATTCATGATCATCACTCTCAGGAGTTTTTTACGTTTTGACATTGCTTGGGTTAACCATGAATATAAAAGTGTTTCTGTTGGTTGAAAACTGCACCTAAATTATTTTGGTCATCGCATGCGATGAAGATTGAGCGAGACGGTGTCTGTGTCCTGTCTAAAGTGTCTCTCGACACATAAGATATACAAAATACAAGAGGCTTGGTCATTTTATTAAATACCAACGTCATGATGAGTCCAAGTCCCCCTGACAGACCTATTTTTAAAATTACATGAATTTGTATATGTTATTTGTACCGGTTGACTTCTTAATTACTGTACTTTTCATAGATTTCAAAGCCTTCTCTGTTGCCTTGAATAAAATTCTGGCTATAGCAATACTCCAACGTATCTAGTAGGCAAAGTCTTTTTTTGTAATGACTGATGCACTGAGCAGTCCAAAGTTGTGAGGTAAGTTACATTTCCTTATATTATTCTAGGCTTGTAGACTAAGTAGTAGTAGTTGTGTAGGAGAAAATATTGGATTGAATACTTGGATTGGGTTCAGGGCAGAAAAACATGGTCTGGCCATCACTGCTTTTCACAAAAGTCAATTCCATGAAATTGTATTTATATAGTGCCAATTCTTAACAGACATTATCTCACTGCACTGCGAACCGTGACCATCAGGGGCCTTCAGAGCCTTGGGCTCGCGTACACTGCATCAATGCCTGTCCTGTAATCCATCTATGTCTAGAACAGAACAATTGATTTTGATGCACTATTATATGCAATGACAAATAAAGATCAAACTAAAGGCAGTACCTCAAACTGGCTGCTTGTGGCCAGGTCTAGTGATGCAAATGGCAGTGATCTTGTGACACACAGTTTTATCACAGGCATCCTATGCAAATACTGTTAGTGGTAGTTAGTTTGGAAGACCTACAGGTCTACAATTTTAAAAAAAAAGTGTTGTATTACATGAAAAGTTTATGATCAATTGTACTTTAGAGGGATTCTGTTATCAAAAACTATGTTTTTGGACCAAAAGAGTAGAAGTGAGTGAAAGTGAGCGCCACCAGAGTGAGATCTCTTTCTCTCTTGTGGATCTCTGATTGTTTGGGGGCAGGGAGCTGGATGATGAAAGCAGAACCGCTAGTATCATGCCCTGACTTACAGTCACGGGGCTCCTTCCTGTGTTGTTTTTTTTCTAACATGTTCCAAATTGAATGAATGCTGTTTTGACCATTTGAATAAATAAGACATTATGAATCAGAAGAAAGCACAGACCAACAGCATGAGCCCATCTTCCTAAAGTTATTTTTTGGTGATTTTGCCTAATTCAAGATTTTTTTGATTATATTAACTATTCAAAACTCACATTTTAGATATCTGTAAATTTATTTTGACTGGTAAGGTTTAAACTTTTGCCATTCATGTATATGGGTTTGTCATTACAGATATCGACAATTCTGTTGTAGAAATCTACAACAATTTGGATTTAAAACTAGTAGCAATTCCAGTTTTAGATATCTACACTTCTGATTGGTCATAACTCCAGTTTAATATATTTTCAATTCCCCTCACTTCAACACATCTGCACTGCCCTTTTGACACATTTTAAATTAAAGATTTAACTGTTCAGAATGACACTGCAGATATGTTACTGGAAATGTCAAAATGATCACGGTTTCTAATAAGTGTTGGCAGGGCTGCTGACACTGAAAAAGTTTACCGTCCAAGGGCAGTCCTCCTCATGGGTATTGCACAATCCCCTCTTGCCACATACCTAGTCTATCTATCTAGTTATTTTCTGTTTTATAAAAGCAATAAGGGGGAGGAGCCCAACCATGCAGAATGTACAAACGTCTGTGAATTTGATAAGATTGTCCAAGCTCAGTAAATTATAATTTCTCAAAAGGTATCAATGGTACTGTCAAGCACCTTGAGAACCTGGTGGTATACTAACTGTAGGTTTGAGTGCTGTACAGGAGGCTTTTGCCCAGCTAGTCAAACAGTATGACAAGTATGGCATGATCATGGTATTGAAATATATTGTTGCTGCCTTAGTAGTTTCACAATTTCTGATACTGTGATAATTTGACAAGTTGAGCTTTACTGTGTTTGTTCCCATCTCCTGTGTGTTTTATGTAAGATAATAATCACTTTTATAGCTAGATATTTGAAATCAGATACCACTGCCAGCTTTACCCTTGCAATACAAATATTGTGTGTGAGATCCGTTGACATCTTAGTGAAGAACAAACAAGCTGTTTCCTTTTCATTTAAGTGAAGAGTGGAGTTATTAAACCTCTGTGTGACATCAGCCTGTGAGCTTACATGCAGCTTGCTGTTTTGTTTTTGCATGTAGGCCTATATAAATGACAGTATTATCTGCCTACATTTGAATCTCTGAATTACTGCATACAGTGGGAAGATAATTTATGTAAAGGCTAAACAACAGGGGCCCCAAAATTGATCCCTGAGGTAGATGATATCATAACTAAGGGCTGATGAAAACTAATATTTATCTTGACCTTCTGCTCTTCATTCCAGATAGGATTGCATCCTTTTAATAAAATTAGTGGAGAAGTTGAACATTGAGAGCTTTGCAAGTAGAACACCATGATCCAAAGCTGTCTTAAGATCTAAGAATATGGTCCTAACAACTCTCCTTTTTTCTAGTTTAGATTTCATATTCTCCAGGAAAAAGACGGTTAGCAGTTTCCATTGAATGGTTAGATTTAAAACCAACATATGTACATATCTTTAACCTGAGGCATGAGCGGCTTGCTATTCAGGCATAACATTACTGTGTCACTGAAGCTGTATGGCAAGTTCTTTTACTGCCTTGTAAGAGCTGCGTGAGGCAGTTTTTAATGCTGCAACCTGTGCACGACAGTTGCTGTCAGTGAGAAATATACATTATTGCATTATTGGACTAATGCAACAGCACAACAGCGTAAGCTGGCTTTGCTAGCATCGCCTATTAGCATCATCATGGTTGACATTTAATGTTAGCCGATGTTAGCACCAGAGTCCATACTATGCGATTGAGGCATTCTTTATAAACGAATGGTTCAAATCAATGACAGTAACATTTTCTAACACTAATCACACCTTGTAAAAAATAGGTTAAAGTTACTTTTTTTGCTTGGTCAACTAAACTGTAACTATCAAGGCTATGCAACAGAGGTGGACTCACAAGGCACGACTCAGATGGCTCAAGCGAGCCAGGTTTATTGCACAGAGAAGACATACAGGCAAAGGTATCCAACTGGAACTCTGTCGCACAAACATGAAAAGCGACAAACACTAGGCTAAGTGTGTATTTATACACAAAGACACAGGAGACAATGTAGCACAGATGGAATACATTAGGCCAGCAGATGATCACACACACACACAGGGAGGCAAACATGTAACGGGTGTTTAACGATGTAACGATTATATATAAAAGTCCTTCACTCTAGCTTTCAGTTACTGCATACATTTACTGGCCTCATAAAACACTTACCTGCTGAAGAAAGACATGTGGCAACAAAAGATGATCATGCATTAACTCTGTACACCAAATGAGAACACTAATCAACTGCTTCTTTTTAACGTTTGTAATGCCCTGAGCTTCAGCTATGAATGTGTTACTTTGCCTCTCACAGATGATACTGATGTTTACGTTTCCATTCTTAGGAAAACTCGTGCATTGGCTCACGGAGGCCAGACACATAAGGTCAAAGATTAAGTGAAACTGGAGTTTATCTTTATCTTTTGAATGTTTCTGAATGACTGTTTGTACGGAACCCTAAGAGGACACAGGCAAAAAGAAAAAAAAAAAAGAAAGCGCTAAACTAAGTATCTTGTGCGCGTCAGATAGTATGTCATGCGCAACAGAAAATGTCTTGCATGCACCAGATACCTATAACATCTCGTGCGCACCAGATACTATCTTGTGCCACCCTGATACTTTCTGTTGGGGACAAGAAATGTGATTATTATTAGGGATTATATCCCACTTACAGTCATATAAGTAAGTGTTCTGAGTAATGTCTTACGTGAAGTTAGAAGGGCTCCCTGTCTACCTTCAGATAACACTAACAAATAGTGGCAAATAAGTATAAATGCTCCGTACTTGTATAGCGCCTTTCTAGTCTTTTCGACTACTCAAAGCGCTTTTACACTACTTCTGCATTCAC
>JAPMOB010207943.1:0-21951 GCA_029875015.1 Lepomis gibbosus
CCGCCAGTGTATGAATGTGTGCGAAAGTTAATTTCCGTTTGAGCACTTAGGCTCAGTGAGTGAATGTGTGTCTGAAAGGTTAATGCAGAAGTAGTGTAAAAGCACTTTGAGTAGTCGAAAAGACTAGAAAGGCGCTATACAAGTACGGAGCATTTACATTTTACATTTAAATGTCCGTGAACACCGGAGACAGCTGATCACCTCAGTGCTTTAGGGTGGATGGGGAGATAGAGTCCGGCCCTGCTGCTTTGCGTGGTTTCTGCCTCCTGAACACTCTTTTGACATCCCTCTCCAAGATGGTAAGGGATGGGGATGAGATGGAGCTACCCCCCTGTGAGGAGGGGGAGGAGGTGGGGGATGGGATGGTGGACTGTTTCCGATCAGCGGTGTGACTGTGAATGGTGTCAGGTCTGTCCCATTGTCTTTCAAAGCGACAGTAGAACTGTTTCAAGGCGTGAGTCATTAATAGAGTCTTGGGGGCTTTAGGTTGGTAGCTGGTGATCGGTCTGAAGCCTCTCCAGACAGACGCAGAGTCATTTTTTGAGGACTGATGTTGTAGTCTTTCTGAGTACAGCCATTTAGCATCTTGCACCGCCTTGCTAAATGTGTACTTTGACTCCCTAAACCTGGCCTGGTCTCCACTGGTAAATGCGTCTTCCGTTTACAACCTTAGCTGTCTGAGCTTAGCTGTGAAACAGGGTTTGTCATTGTTATAAGTCACCCTGGTGCGTGTTGGTATACAGCTGTCCTCACAGAAGCTGATGTAGAATGACACAGCCTCTGTAAACTCATCCAGACTGTTGGTAGCAGTCCTGAAAACAACCCAGTCAGTGCAGTCCAACCATGCCTGAAGGTCCTCTACAGCTTCACTGGTCCACTGCTTTGATGTCCTCACCACAGGTTGAAAGAGCTTTAATGTCTTGCCTGTATGCAGAAATCAGGTGGACAATGACATGTCCAGAGTGACTCAGATTAACGTGGGGGATGGCATGATAGGCACTGCTCACTGCAGTGTAGCAGTGGTCCAAAATGTTCTCTTCTCTGGTTGTACCAACCAAGGAGTCCGGAATGTCCGCTCAACTCACAGTATCTGGTAAACAAGCATGCGCTGTGAGTTGTGCACATTGGCCTGCAGTGGAATGTAAAAGCGGCAGAAAGAAGGAAGCAATGTTTTACAGCGTATCAGTAAATATTAAATAAAAACAAAAATACCACGGCTGCCCAGGGCGGCGCCATGTTAATCATCCAATTAAAACTCACTGCATTTTACTTGTTTGGAGACCTGTGAGTGATCAACTGTTCTTAGCACACAGAGGAGACAGAAAGGCCAAAAACAGTATGAACATGTATGTGCAGAAGGAGGAGTTCAGTGTCCATCCACACAGTAAATCTCAATGGCATCATGCCATTACAGTCAGAATTCATAATCTTAGCCTCATCTATTTAATACCCTATTTAACAGGGTAATTTTTGTTCGCTCATAGTGTAATTAGTGATCAACACATGTAATTAATTTCCTTCAAATAGGATTCAATCCAATTTTGGAGTGCCACACAGTTTTATAGTTTGGTAATATACTGTGCTTGACCTGTGCAGCACTTACATTAACACAAACTACTGTCGGTTAAGTGATAGGCTTCACATTCACTATATGTAGTAAAACAGTAGTGTGCTAAGAGTTTAGCAAGACTTGCACATAGTACGGGCACTCCACTACCACCTACGCTCCATGAAAATAGCAATTTAACACCCCATATTTAAAGTGATACTGTTTATTTATTAGAAGTAGCCACATTTAGCTACTTATGAAAATAGATGAATATTATTACTATTTATTATATAACTATTAATTAAATCAATCACAGTATGATCTTGGAAAGTCAACATAGGCATGGTGTATGCAATCCATTTGCTGTTGTCACTTAACTGGCAAGTTAACCAATGAGATAATCCTGAAAAACTGATTTGCTTCTGGGTCATTACAAACCCAGGTACTCTGGGAGCCATATGCCCCCGCCGGCCTTTAGTTCCCTCTCCATTGCAGTATCAATAGCGCTAGGCTCGAGCACCAGTTGGCAGTCATGTCTTTCCCTGCACTGGACAACTAACTCAGGGGACTGTAAGAAAGTTTGATGAAAAGTGAGAGTGCAGGGTGAGTCTCTCACAAAGGGAGTGCAGCACAGAGTTCTTAACCTTCTATCTCTCTGATTCTTTATCAGCTTTCCCTCTGAGTGAATGTGTAAAATCCCTGCTTTCAATTGCTTAAGCCGCTTGAAATGTCCTGATATAACCCAGACCCACTTTCTTTTAGCCCGGCAACAACCTCCCTCCCTCACTCCACCTGTACCCATGCACATATGCTCCTTCATGCTCTGAATACAGCCTGCTAAAAACTTGAATGAACAGTCAGACGAACTGAAGATTGAGTGCACTCTATTGTAGGAAATGAAAAATAGTGAGAGTAACTGATGTTGTGCTAAGCTAAATGACCAAGAACAAGAGCCTGGTTAGACCAGCATTTATGGCTGATAAATTAATAAAATTAATTGATTCCATAAGAATTACTGCAATCAGTGGATGCACTTTAATTGAATTTTATTTACCTATGTATAACAGGAGTTATCACAAATGAAAATGAAAAAAGATGCAGGCCTTTTCTGAAGTCCTGGTGAGCTCAACTAGTTTTTGTCTCATGCCTGCTTCGGTGCAATCAGGTATTCTTCTTGTATTAACAACCATGCATAAGCTTGGTATCTGTTTCAGTTAATTTAGGTTAACAAATAGTTGCAGAGATAATTTAAACTGTAATTGTCTATCACAGTCTCAACGAAATGTTGCTCTTTCCATTCATGATCCACTCTCATGCATCCATATCTCTACTTACCACTCTGTGCCTACGGAGTCTGCCCTCAGGCCAGCCCATATTACGTAAGGTCTGCCCCCTTGAAACTTAGCAACCAATCAAAAATGACAAATGTCAACCTGTGACTGTAACAATACATTTCATTACAGAAGATAAATTGTAGACAGTTAAGAAGCTAGCATGTTAGTGGTTAATCTGCCAACTACAGTAGCTTCCCCACCAACTGGTCATTATGTATCCAAGCTTCCAGAATCACCTATGTCACAAGAACATGCAAATACATTTTCCTGTGCCACTTTCTGACAGAGGGACAAGTTACATTATGAATTTCAAGAGAACTGACAGGGAATTATCTTGGTAAAAGTTGTAGAAGAGGCATTACAGTAAAGAAAGACAGTCTAGAGTACATAGGAAGTGTGTTTTGCATTGCCAGTGTAAGACTAAATACCAATCACCAGGTTCAACCATTAGGCTGTCCACTCTGCCCACTCTGTGTGTCTGTATCTGAGTGTGTGATCCAGGCAGCAGATGCAGAGGCCTAGCCTGGGTGCTGCCTCCTCTTCATCCTACAGCTGTAACAGGCCTCACCCCCCTCCTCTGCTCCTCTTGTTCAGGATCTGAGCTCATGCCGAAGGCCCTCTCCACCAGAATTGTAGGAGGAATCTGGTGGTTTTTCACGCTCATCATCATATCTTCCTATACGGCGAACCTGGCGGCCTTCCTCACCGTGGAGAGGATGGAGTCACCCATCGACTCTGCCGATGACCTGGCCAAGCAGACGAAGATAGAATACGGGGTAGTAGAGGATGGCGCCACCATGACCTTCTTCAAGGTTAGTTACAGCTGGATATTATTATCTTTTCTAGTGCAGTGTTTCACTGCTCTGTATCACCTAGGTATTTACAGGTACACAATATAGGTATGTCAAGACTACTGCTAAAGTTGTTTTTGTTCAATTTGCAGTGGTATTAAAAGTGTCTATATAGCACATATCAACAGTTCAAATACAGTTTTTAAAAAACTTTGTTTATTTTCTTAAAATAGAAAAGGCTTTTATGGGACTCTAAAACCCCTGAATGTATGTATAAAGACCTTACATAGTGAACCGTTATGTTTCTATTACCTTAGAATGAGCCATTTCTATCTACATAACCGCGGGTCCCCCTTACATGGACGTTGTCATGCTGCGCCACCAGCCCAAAAAGGACAAACAGGGCTACAGAGCACGTTTCATCACAGCATTCATGTTCTTCTTGTAGAATTCTGGCAGTGTAGATGGCCATCAGTACATTGAATACGTACATTCGAAGAAGAAGAAGTAATAATATACAGCAGAATTCAGCGTATAAGTTTTGCATCAGAGCAATTTTTTATCCATGAGGTGGTGGGTGAGAATCAAGGGCATGATTTAAACAAAATGTTATGGTATTTGGTCAGCTGACTTGGTAAAGTATAGGATTCTAACGTGGAATGTTGCATGTTTAGTCCTACGTCAGGTGAAATTTTTTTCCCCCCATTCAACAAATTGATCATGCAGTGACTGTTTCACATTGTGACACTGCAGCACATGCTTTATTGTGGGTACTTCTGTGTTTGATTCGCATCTATCAACCTCCGGACGCTTTTTCATTTCCCAAGTATCTCCAGGCAGTGGACATCTAGGGCAATCACGTTTTCTGGCGGCTATTTCCAAGGTGTGTCAAGCTAGCTCCAGACTCCTTTCAATGTCATTCATAATTTTTCAAAGTACAAGCTCTCAATTCAACTCAAAACAAGGCATTGCCGCAAAAAATGTTCTTGCGCTTTTATTTTGCAGGCAAAACCACAAAAGAGGAAGTAATTATGTGACTTACCGTTGCTGATCTTTTTGATCTATTTAACACTGCTATATTTTTATTTTTTGCCGCTATCAAAGCACCATAATCTGCCCGTGGGTAATTTTGGCGAGGGTCCATAATCACAGAGAGAATTAACGTTTCCCTTGTCAATGAAAATGAAAAATGTATGATGGACTGTGGTGCAGAAACAGTTGCAATGTTTCACACTCTTGGCTTACATTTTCCATGTTATCTGTCAGTGGCCAAGTCGCAGTAACATATGATTTTACTAAATATAATTTCTTAATATATCTACCTAAAGACATCCAATTTCTTGACTAACTACTCTCTGCTGTCTCAGAAGACAACACCGTTTGTCCTGTGTCAGCCACTGTAGCTATCTTACGCTCTTTGAAAGGGGGGAGGGGCTTAGACTAAGACAGTTCTATTTTGCAGAAACAGTGTGCTATTTTACACCTATTGTCACAGGAAAAAACACCAGTTGTGGGATTTAAATAGCCATGAAAGTCTGAAACTAAGGTGGTGGCGGGGTTGCCGGATGGTAGTAAGTTGGTCCTTGACCCAGGAGACCGGCCTCAGTTCCTGTGTGAAACACCTACATTAGCTACGCTTCTAACGTTAGCTATGTCCAGATAACAATGTTAGCATTGACAGCCCCCGGGACCCCTTACCCTAAGTAATTGATTATATGCATGTCGACCGGCTAACCCTATCTGCTAGCAAATCGGCCGTGATGCTACTTTGTGCTCCTTTGTGTTGTTTAGGTCTGTAAAGACTAAACAGTGTGAAATCACAGCTTAAAATGCAGTGACATAGCACCGGAAATGTCCTTAAAAGTGCCGTGCCATTAATACGCCATCCCATGATGTCCTGTTGTTACACTTAAACATGTTGGAAAAACAACAGGAGTTTCCAGAATTTCTTCACCAATACTACACTATATTTTGGGACGCCATGCACATGATTAATGACATCCCATTCTTAATCCGTAGGGTTTTATATGACTTTGGCCCATGCTTAGCAGCTATAACAGCTTCAACTCCTCTGGCAAGGCATTACACAAGGTTTAGGAGTGTGTTCATGGGAATTTCTGACCATTCTTCCAGAAGCGCATTTGTGAGGTCAGGCACAGATGTTTGACAAGAAGACCTGGCTCACAGTCTCCACTCATTCAACCTAAAGGTGTTCTATCAGGTTGAGGTCAAGACTCTGTGCAGGCCAGTCAAGTCGGTCATCCATGTCTTTACGAATCTTGCTTTGTGCACTGGTTCGCAGTTATGTTGGAACAGGAAGGGGCCATCCCCAAACTTTTCCCACAAAGTTGGAAACATGAAACTGTCCAAAATGTATGGTATGGTGTATGGTATGCTGAAGCATTAACAGTTCCTTTCACTAGAAGTAAGGGGCCAAACCCAACCCGGAAACAACATCCCCACTCCATAATAACCTCCTCCACCAAACCTTACACTTGGCACAATGCCGTCAGGCAAGTACCGTTCTGCTGGCAACCATCAAATCGGATGGCCAGCATGATTTGTCACTCCAGAGAACACATCTCACTGTTCTTGCGTCCAATGGCACCATGCTTTACACCACTGCATCCGATGATTTGCATTGTACTTGTTGATGTAAGGGTTTTATGCAGCTGCTCACCCATGGAAATCCATTCCATGAAGCTCTCTACGCACTGTTCTTAAGCTAATTCAAAGGCAAAATGACATTTGGAGGTCTGTAGCAATTGACTCTGCAGAAAGTTGGCAACTTCTTCGCACTGTGGATGGTGGCCTTCACAGGTTCGCTGCAACTTGGGATACACGTCCAACCAGACGTGTATCCCAAGGCTGGAATGCCCACCAGCCATTCCAGCCAGCTTATCCTGTTCAGGGTCATGAGAAGCTGGAACCCTGTGCTGGTCACCAGTCTGTCACTAGACTGACAGACTAAACACATTCACACTCGCAATTTCCATTTTACCTAACCTGCATGTCCTTGGACTGCAAACGCCAAACCCCAGGTGGCCGGGTCATATTCAAAACCACAACCTTCCTGCTATAAGTCAACAGTGGAAACATCCCAAGTATCTTAAATGATATTCCCTCACTCCTCAATCTTGAACTAGAAGTCATTCTCGTCCACCATCTTGCAGACCATCCCAAAGCTCTTATTTGTGCTCCAAGGAACGAGGAGCTAGGAAGGATCTCTGAAGACAAAATTCAAAAAAAAACAAAATTATACATTACAATTGTACTACCATTAGCAAGGGATAGTAAGAATAAGGTAACTTTAAATAAGGCATATTTACCATGTAAACAGAGCGTGTAACATAAAAATAAGTATTACTCTTTACATAACTTTTCTAATAACTTGTCTAGTGTGTAACCAGTAGTATTTTGACCTTGTTAAACATTTTAACTGTTGTCTCTGAACTGAATGAAGAACAACAGCATCCAGTGGAGTGGAGGCAGATGGCAGAGGAAGAATGTCCAATTTGGTACGCATTTTCATATGGTGAGGTGGAAGTTGTAGCTTCTGCCGTTGCACGGTACACTTGAAGCCAGTTCATTACAGTCTCTTTCCAGGACATCTCTCAATAGTTCTGAGATGTGGTGGGTGACTTTGTCAAATACCACAACCACCTGCAGCTCAACGTGACAAAGACTAAGGAGCTGGTTGTGGATCTAAGGAGAGCCAAGGCACCAGTGACCCCTGTTTCCATTCTGGGGGTCAATGTGGACATTGTGGAGGACTACAAGTACCTGGGAGTACACATGGACAATAAACTAGACAGGTCCAAGAACACCCTAACCCTCTACAGGAAGGGCCAGAGCCGTCTCTATTTTCTGAGGAGACTGAGGTCCTTCAACATCTGCTGGACAATGCTGAGAATGTTTTATGGGTCTGTTGTGGCCAGTGCTATCCTGTTTGCTGTTGCATGCTGGGGCAGCAGGTCGAGGGTAGCGGACACTGACAGACTCAACTAACTATACCACAAGGCCAGTGATGTTGTGGGGGTGGAGCTGGAGTCTCTGTCTGTGGTGTCAAAGGGGAGCATTCTGTGCAAGCTACATGCTATCTTGGACAATGTCTCCCACAAGTAGTCAGCTAACCATAGATCGATACATCGTTACCCATACAAAATCCTGATAGCTGCATAGAAGATGTTTCAGAAGATTCTCATCTACTAAAGAAACAAATCATAACAGAATGCAACTCAACCTACAACACCCCCAATGTGGCCAGTGTTGAAACCAACAGGCAGTCGGGGCCTCACAAGTGACTGCCACACTTTTAACAATTAAGTCCCACCTTTTACACCGGAGGCCATAAAGTAATCATCAAAACTTGCTACCAACCAGTCACTCTTTTGAACAGCAAGTGGTTGAGGCACGGACAAGTTTCATGGATTTTTGTTTGTCATGAGCCACTGCAGCGGTTAGATACTACAAGGCTACATCATGGAAGTCAAATACCAAGGGACGACAATGTACTGAAAGAGAATTAAAGACCACTACTGAATAGCAGGTCCAGACAATGACAGCAACGATTTCCCAAAGTTGTGCAATAAATGCCATCACACGTCGCCAAGCTAGGGAGGAGAAAGAAAATCCTCAAGCCTGCACATAGGTCAGAAACTATATGACAGCTGATGTCAGACCCTTCCCCTCAGGAGGATTCAGACACCCCATTAGTTGAGTCAGATTGGTTGAAAGCTCTCCGTCTCAACCAGGAACATTTTAGACTTGAAAAGGGCTGACTTGTCTACACTCCTAACAAAAAAACAAGCAACACTCAAATCCCTTCAGCCAAGTGGCTTACTGGCCAACAATGGCACGGGATGTAAAGTCCCATGTCTAAGGATGTCTGACCTGTTGCTAGTTCCAACCTTCCCAACCACTGGGTGGTGCCTTCAAGCAGATTGGATCAGACCAGTCCCAAAATCTTCTCAAAGTAACAATTACCACCTCACATGTGCATTCAAAATGTACATTCAAAATGTGCATCAAATGGGTTGAGTTCCCAGCATCCAACTCCACTGCAGTACTGATGTTGAACCACACATTCATCTGCTGGGGGCTGCCCCTCTTGGCCAATTCAGATCGAGGCATCCATTTCACATCCAGTGTTTTGATTAACCTATATAACATCCTGGGAGTCACTCCCAGTTATCAGGACAGGTTAAACGCTCCAACTGCACCATCGTCAACATGTTCAAAAAGTGCACAAGCAGCAGCAAAGACTGGGACATAAAACTACCACTGGTACTAATGGCCATCAGTCCACTCCGCATCTCTCCACAGGAGTCACAACCTTCGAGTTGCTAGCAGAAAGGGAAATGACACTTCCACTGCATCTCTTGTCTCACCCTGAAGACATCAGAATCACAACCGCATAAACAGCTTATCAGTCCATGACTGACCAGCACCATCACTTTTAAAATTTGCCTGGGCCCAAGAGAATATGGAGACCAGAGTGCAAGGACCTAAAGCTTACAACGACTGGACAGCATACCATCACAAGCACAGAGTAGGCAATAAGGTCTTCCACTTCCGATTCACCAAGCCGGTGGGAATCTCAAAGAAAGTCTTGCCAAGCTGGTCAGGCCCCTTTGAGACTGTGGGAAAGCTGTCTCCAGTAGCTTATTCAGGATCAGGATCTCACCACAAAAACAACCCCCAGCAAACAAATGTGTCCATGCAAATCAGATAAAGCCCTACAAACTGTTCTGACTCCCAGAAAGGGAGGCAGTCTCTATGCCCAAAAGGGAGGTGTAGCCTTGACTCTTCTCCCTGGATTCCCAAAAACAGATTGCCAGAAATGGACTGAGGTATCAAAATCGCTTTCATGAAGCAATTTCAAGTAAGAGGCTTTTGTGTGTCTGAGCAGAGACTATGCCATGTCCTGTTTATTGCTGTGTGTTTCCATGCTTAGCATGTTCCATTTTGTACCAGCAACACACTGCTGGGCCTTTACTTATTTTGTTCCTGACACTGTGGGTGAAGGTAATAACAATGCTTTATGAAGACTGAAGTCCAAGAATACGACTGTTGAATGAAAGTTCACTCCCCGTGTCCTCTGTGATAAAGTGGCAGTTGTGTTTCAACACAGAATAAAGAGCTGTGTTTTGCTTGTGCTAGTGCCTGTTTCAGTGTGCAGAGGCAATAGCGACACTCCACAAGGACTAACCTGCTGATTGAATTTAAAGTCACTGCTGGGTGCAGTTTGATAAAATGTTAGTTACATTGTTCATAACCACCATAACCATAATCAATCTAATAGACCTTGCTTTGTGTCCCTTTATGCCTTTGTGTTTCCTTTCTCTTTTCTCTTTTCCTATACTAACCCACACATATACACTCTCTCATGCTACACGAACATCTGTATACAGATACATCTGTAACCTGCAGCTGTAGCCTAACTCCAGTTGTGCTCCATGTCATTTTGGTGAGGGCATATTTTTGGGATCATTGACTGGCAAGTCATCCACGTGTTCATGTCCGCCATTTTCCTCACAAACACACACGGAAACACAGACGAACTGGAGGCCATGGTAATACAGTGCTTTAATGGAAACTGTTTGTTGGACCTTCTTTGGAATATATGTCAGCACAAATGTTGAGCGTAGCTGTTTTCATGTATGAAAATTAGGTGTTGAAGCTGTTTGCTCCTTTTACTATTATTATTATTATTATTATTATTATTATTATTATTATTATTATTAGTCTGGCAGATGTGGAAGTTATTTGTCCTTCACTGTGTAAACATATTCTGTCTACACATCCTGTATCCAGACGTTTAAAACACACTGATGATGGAGGGAGTGTTTTGGTTAGACTTATTATCAGTCTAAGTTGATTCAGTGCAGTACAGTCACACATGATGTGCGCACACATCACATTCACTATTCAAACACAGGAAAAAAAGTACCAAATAAAAAACTGGTAATTATAGACTTCTGCTGTAAAATACATCTAATGGTGGTTGATTATGTAAATGTCTGCACGGGATAGTCTCTGAAGCATTGAAGCATGTCCCTCATCTTCCTAGCAGTGACGTTCCCTATGGACTGTTGCTACACTAATGCTGAATAATTAAATAAGCAAACACATACCACTGATGTCTCTTGCTTGTTAGCTAATATAATCACATCTTATTAAAGGCAGGCTGTGCTGGTTCTTCACATTGTATGTATAATGGGGTGATGGCTGTCAGAGTCTGCAGCAGAGACAGTGGCCCTTTACATAGCCGTGGCACTGAGCTGTATGTCCCCAGGCTATACAACCCTGAATCGTTTTGCATTAGCTATAAGACAAATGGGAGGAACACCTTCAGCATGGTGATTAAATCAAGCAGATGAAGCTTGTTGAGATGATGTGTTTGATACCTGAGAGAGTAGAGAGCCAGATTATGGAAGAGGGGAGGGAGGATAGAAAACTGGTATGTATATATATTCTAACTTCTAACAAAGTATTTATGATTACATGAATAAAATTAATAAGGAAATAGAGGCATACACTAAATCAAACACTTAATATTATATAATATATCAATTGTAAGTGTAGCGTGAAAGTGCGTTTTTTTACCCACCAAACAACATGCTTCAGCGTCACCAAAAGGAACGTCACTGTCACATGAGTTAAATTTCATTTTGGAGTTTTTCTGTCAGATTTTGCCTCCTTTTCTTCCTGCAGTCATTACATATTAATATTAATGAGGGGTGTTTCACTGACCATTTATAGGCAACTATGGGCGTTTGAAGGGTCGGACATGGAGCTCTCTCACATACGCCACATTTCAAGTTGATGTCAGTGATTTATAAAGGGAACTTGCTTGCAAGTGTGCGTGCGCACTGTTTAATAAGTCTGAATATTTTTTGGCTTACTCCATTTTTGGCTTTTGGGCACACATACACTTTTAGTGAGGTTTGAGCTGTGAGCTAAGCACAGTTTTATAAATGAGACCCTTGGTCAGATAAGAAGGGATTCTGTAGGAACACTATTAAATGTTCAATTTCAATACCATATACCAGAACAAGGTCGAGGGTGTGGTTATAACAGTGAGTTGGTTTACGAACACTCTGAGAGAAGCTAATAGAACCTAATAGAGAGATAAAAGCAGTACTAAAGCTGCTGTGATACCCAGAGCCCTCTCATCAGAGAAGAGCTTATAATCAGCTGACTTAATTCCCACTTTTCTCGTGCACATTTGTCTGTCCACTCCTCTCTAAAAAGGTCATTTTATGCTTATTTTTGGGTTCAAAATCCTATTTAGGGGTTTTAACAGAAGAGGTTTACATGGCTTCATTTTCAAAAAAAAAACATTTTTGTCGTATTGCATGTTACTGCAGCTCCTCTTTTCACTCTGTGTGTTGAACGCCTCATTTTAGCTATGGAGTGAATCATCTCACCTCTACGAGATCTTTGTCGGGAGTTACACATGGGCTGTTTCTAATTAAGGACTACTAGTGTTAGGTATTGCTGAAAAGGTAGTAGAAATGTGATGGGCTGCGTCTTAAGCAAACAATTTAAGGCATGCAGGCAGGGAGCGTCCTCAAACAGGCAGGGATACTGGCAGGCACACACACAAACAGTTAAAAGAGGGTCCAACAACAATGTTCTGTTCACAAGATACTGACGAGCTGGTGAGGATGGGATGGGTGAAGAGCAGGTGTATTTCACTAAGGAGGTTGATTGCAAGATGAGCCACAGGTGAGAGCTGTTTTCAGTTCAATTTAGTTCAAATTAGCTTTATTGGCATGAATATTGCCAAAGCATCATACAAACTACATAAGAACAATTAACCCCATACATTTCATTAAACAAGTAATTAAAGCGTTGCTGGTGGAGAACAGCAAGGAGAGAGGAAGTCACAGCAACGTGTCCACAACCACACACCGGACATGACAGGCAAAAAAACAGACAGTAAGCAAGGAGGAGAAACAGTGGAAACAAGGGGACAGAGATGGTGGCAAGGCCCAGTAATGACAACTAGCCAATCAGAAGCAGAGTAGGGCGGATCGTGAGAAGTCGGTAAACACTGCTTTGGTTCAGCTGTTAATGTTCCCCTTACCAGCTTAGCAACATAGACTGGAGCAAGAGTTTCAGAGTGGTGAGTTATTAATCTGTAACAAAAGTATCTTTCATCCATAAAGTTTTAACTGAGCTCTGTCTCTACATCACAGTAACAACTTTATGTCCACTGACTGCCTGGAGGATAGCTAGTGTTTGGAAGGGAGAAGAGAGTCAGCAGGCAGACATCTTGTTACTGTGTTTGTTTTTCCACCAGTGTTTTTGAGGGCGTGTTGGACTAACTACAAACAAGCTGTTTTGAGGCAGTTTAGAGCAGTGTTTTCTCTGGGAGACGGGAACTCCTCCTTTGCAAACCCATTGCATGCACAAAAAAAGGTTTATAACTCAATAAAGGAAAGGGAAAAGCCAAAGAGCATGATATGATCTCTTTAATACTTGCTTTTCTTGGTCAACTTTTCATTGTACATTTTGACAACGACATCTTCACCTCCTTAGCAACTGAATGTTACAACTCTTGTTATGGGGTCAGCATGAAACAGAGGCAGACAGGCCCAGACAGGAAGTCCCTTTTTATACTCTGATTCAGATATATTCTTTGAACTACATTTACACTAGTTATATCAATTGTGTACACTAGAGAAAACGAGAGACATTCTGTATCTGCAATTTAGGAGCTGATAGCAAATTCTCCTGTGTAACATTAATGAGTAAACTCGGTAGCAACAACACACAGTACTCACCAGCAGTTAATGTCACCATGACAACAATAGGAAAATAAGCCACATTAAAACTACATTCATCTATGGAGAGGCTCGCTGAGTTTTCTCGATCTACACTGTTTATTCAATGTCAATAAGAAGTTATTCATCTATAGAATATATATTTCAAAATAACAAATTTTATACTTAACGTTGTATTCATACAGCAAGGTCTGGACTAGGTCTGAACTTTGAGAAGCCAGGTTGAATACATGAATAAGACGTTTGAGCAACATGTCCTCAAACCTAAACCACAAAATAGGTTGATTGTCAGTGACAATCAATCGATTGTCACATAACCTGCGTATCCTAACTCATGTAATGTAAGTCACCTGTTATTTAACTTCACATTGGACTTAAACCCTGTTTGTTATTGATTGCCTGAATGAACACTCTTCTTGATGAAAGTCATAACGTAAGTGAAGTCTTGAATCTCTAACAACATTATCATGTTAAATGAGTCTGCCTTCTTTAAATGTGTTAGTTTTTTAAAGAACCGGGACGATTACTGAGCCCTTTTGCTTTCTGTTCCCCACAGTCCTGGAATGCAGACTTTTATTGGTGATTTTGTTGAATCTGCACTGTTGGCCAGAAAATAGGCTCCATAGCTACTATATGCTGTTAGGTGAAGTTTCAGGACTTGCTGACCCAAACCCACTCTCTACCTTTACTTGCACAATTCAGAGAAGCGAAGCAAATAGAACAATTGTTCTCAGAAGAGAAGCTGGATATTCTGTGGAAGGGTAGCACAGGAGGCCCTGTTTGTGTTAGGAATTTAAATCTTTGTTTTCTGCATAAAACAGAAAATTAGCAAAATGCTTTGTGAATACATTGTTCTTTGAATGCTCACTAGAATGTCTAAATTGCTCAATAACTAGGATATAAGATTCATTTCTATAGGACAAAATAATAGAGAATCATGACAAATATTAAAAGAGGCAGTATTACGCTCATTTTGAAGTTCAAAATCCTATTTAAGTGTTGCACCAGAACAGGTTTACATGGTTTAATTTTCAAAAACCACATTTTTTTTCATACTGCACATTGCTGCAGCTCCTCTTTTCACCCTGTGTTGAAGGCTTCGTTTTAGCTGTGGAGTGATACATCTTGTCTCTAAATGATCTTTATGGGGAGTTAGACATGCACAGTTGCTACTTAAGGACTACTAGCCAATCAGAAGCAGAGAAGGGCGGGTCAGTGAGAACACGGTAATCAGCTTCAATTCAGCTGTACATGTTGCCGATCAGTTTAGCAACATGGACTGCTGCAAACACATTTTTGTGTTTTTGTGCAAGCACACTGTATGTCTGCTCTGACTTTCTACATCAGCGGTATGTTTTATAAAGTTTCTGAAAGACACAGAACTCTGAATTTTTCCACCCACAATTCCTTTTTTCCAGCAGCAGGTGCACTGCATGTGGAGGAGGCTTGTTAATAATGTAGCCAACAAAACAATCGAAACCAACATACCGATCACATCTGCACTGTTCACTGTTACTTTACCTGGTCCATGCTTGTAAAATATCCTCCATCTTGAAGCATAATACCAGACATCTCTCTCTCTCATTGTTTTTCACTGCAAAATGCTAAAATTGATAGCCAAATATACCTGGGTGGCAAATTATACCTGGGCAGCCCGACAAGGTAAAGTCTATTTGTGAGAAACACTGATTTGAATAACTTTGGTCTCAGCTAAGAGTTTAGGAATTTTAAATGTTTTTAAAGAGGTCATCTTGTCAAACTACAATGGAGGACAATCCTGTCTTCTGTCAATGTTGTTGTTCAGCTTTTGTGTACAAATAATTACCATTGCCTAATATTTTTTGAAGAAAAATGTGACTGCTGTTTGGATTATGTTCTCTGGCAACAATTTCCCAATCCAGGAACATCCATGACATCATTAAAGGAGACTTATGCTTTTCCATATTTTGTGACAATGTTGGATGTTCATGTTAAACATGGCCAAAGCTTCAAATAATGAGGTAAAATTATTTATAAAAGAAAAAATCTCAGCTTTCCTCCTGTCCTAAACGCTCTGTTTTCAACATTTTCTATTAATGGCTCCGTTCTATGAAACACAGAGCTAAAGGGAGCTGGTCTGTTTGTAGACTGTAACATAATGAATGTAGAATTTACAGTAAATACCTGCCAAAAAAGTTGCCAACTGTAAAAGAGAGGACTGAAAGAAAATTAAAAACTATTTTGTTCGTGAAAAAAAGTCCTGATATACACCAGAGCCTTTTAACAAATCACACCAGGGCATAGGCCACATAGAGGCTCCACTGATCATTGGTCCATTGTCCGAATCTTTTGCATTTGATTCACGCTCAAAGCCATTTAAAGTCTATAATTCACGTAAGGAGAAAGGAGACATGAAACAGAAATCATTGTTCGTCTTCTCATGCACCCTCCCAATTTTATGATTGACCAGCTTTGCCATCTTGGTGTCATTGGTTGGCTTGATGCCAATGAAACATCTGAAATCACATAATCACAGGAAGAAACTTCATGAAAAACTGTGTTAACAGCTGCTCTACAAGAAACAGTAAAATCCACCAGTTTGTGCAAGACCAGCTAATCATTTGCCCTTCTAATATGAAAAAAGTGCACAACATTACAAAACAAAAGTTTGCCTGTTCATTATTATTCATTTCACTTGTGTTGTCAGGCAGACCGAATGTGGATTCTTTCTGTAATGCAGTTTCTGTGGAAGTGAGGGTAATAGCAGTTAAAGAGATAGTGTTCTTGTTTTTTGAGTTTTGTATGAGTTAGTAACTAGTAGTAATATAGATACATCAACATCAAGCAGGTCCTCTGGTTGGAACCGATCCAGTTCAGTTAAAATCCAAATTTACTGGCTAATTATTCAATTAAACCAAATGCTCTGCTTATCCTACGGCAGAACTACTTCCAAAATGACTGAATATATCATATAAAGAAATACTTCTTCAATGGCAAAACAAAGAAATTTGATAAATAACTGCTAATTTAGTTTTTTTAACTCAAAAATCCTTGTAAAGGCATGTGAACTGCAAATACGCAAAACTGGACTTAAACATGTGAAAGATTTGTTTTATATTTCTACAGTATTATGTGCTTTTTTATAATGCAGCATGTCCCTGGCTTGAGAATTGATTGACTGTCTATTTGTGCTGGTAACCTCTTATCCATTATTCATCATGGCAAACTTGACAACACTATTGACCAAACAAAATTCTCCTTTGAGCACATACACCTTTGAATGAATTCCAGAGTGCTAGATGCTTCCTCCTGTAACACCAGATTAAAGATGTAAAGCTTGAAAAGAATGCTGCTATTCCCCCACAAAGTTGGGATGTGGAGGCACAACCACCTGACCCTTGATACTCATCCAATGAGTTGCTGTGAGCACTTTGCCTAAACATAAATGAACATATTTATTTATTTATAATAAATAGTTTTTGTATTTATATTAAGGTGACCAGATTTCTGAAATAAAAATCGGGGACATTTTTGGTTTGGTGGTCAGTATGTCATTAAAAAAAATACAATGTTATTATAAATGAAATAAAAAAGGGGGACAATTTCGGTTTTATAATTTATAATGTCAAATATAACTTTTCTGAGTGAAATCAAGTCATTTTGAGGCAGAATCTACCTTTCAGTCAATAAGTCACTTTCTGGCATGTGGAATTCTGCATTACATGGTTTGTATTGGTCATTTAAAGGTATTTCAACAGGCATGGCAACTTGGTTAGCTTGTTTGCCTGTCTGTTGATGAGGAGCGCATAGCGACCCTGCGGATCCAAGCTGTATGAAAAGGCCTTATGAAAACCCTGTTGCAACAATTCACAAGAAATTAATTTATAACCTTTAACATAAGGACAACTTAAAAAGCAACTATTCATACAGCAAAGTGTAGCCTATAGCCTATACGACTGATCAATCGACAACAAAGTCAAAGTAAACATAAGACACAGCCTCTAACAAGCAATAATCAAATCATACCCAATTTATCTGATCCTTATTGTCAACTGAGTGTTGAGCAAGTTGCTAAGAAATAACAACCTATAGTTATTACCTACTAGTTACTTAGCATCTAGGCTACTCCTTAAAAAAGTAATAGGCCTATAAGCTATACTAATTACTACTGAGTGATATAACGCCACTCCCTCCCAACGAGTCCAAGCATCACTGACAGCAGGGGCCGGAGTTTCTTCCTGAGTTTCACGTTGCTGTGTTGCTTTAACTTTAGCTGATGCTTCAATTATAGTATGATGTAGAATGGTTCGCAGTTAAAAAGTTTTTGATGGTCGCACAAAGTTTACAACAGACGACATGTTCTTTGCATCTTAGACTGTGACACAATAACGGGATGATGGGTTCAGTCGCGCAGCGTTACTTGGATTAGTAACTGTAATAATATAACTGTTTTGGAAATAGTAATCCGTTACATTACTCTTTACTGGGAAAAGTAATATTGCAGTACGTTACATACGACTGATGCATGACTGTGTTACACACTGCGCAGGTGTGGAATTGGCAGCTGAATGCAAACTAACATCACATGACATGTAAAAGCACCAGGACATTGTTCTGGGGATGGCTAGGAATGTCTGTTACTCTCCAGACTCAAATTTCTTGACAAATATTAAATGGGTTAGTCTTACAGACTTTGGGGAATCCTTGCCACTTCATCTCTGATGTTGACATTTTTGGTTTGAGTGAGATATCTTGACAATTTTATCAAATATCTAGCAAAACCTTCAAACACATTATAGATTGGCACAAAATTTGGTTCAGACATTCATGGTTTCCAGACAATACATCCCAGTGACTTAACGATCCCCTGACTCTTTTTCTAGTGCCAACACCAGGTTGAATTTTTTCTTATAGATTGGAATGTCCCAACAACTTGGCAAAGACAAGCATTTTGTATGTAGATAGATAGTAAATAGGATTTTGGTGCACAACAGTGATGCCATATTGTAGCTCTAGAGTCTTAAGCTGATGATACACAGAGCAACTTTCAGAGCAATCGTGCAGGGCAACGTTATTGTCAGTGGTAATGAGTAAAGATTACTACAGTAATCTCCTTCCCCCACCACTCCGCAACCTGCCCCGCACCACCGCTATCCATTTAAAACATAGTCGGACTTGCCTCTAGCAACATTGCCCAGCAACATTGCTCAAAAAGTTGTATCATCAGCCTTAGGCTTTTTTAGTTTTTAGCCAAGATCATTGTCTTTCACTAACGTTAAGTCCTTTGAATTGCTTGAATATAGCCATGAAAGTGTTATTAATGCTCTACTTGCCAAGATTATGTTAGGGAAAACATATTAAATATTTGTTGTTGCAACGTTTTGACACATTACGGTTCCTACAAAATGTATTTGCTAATGCAAATGAAAATGTTAATGCAAATAATTTGCATATGAAGGTATTTGATGATATTCTGGCATTATAATTGTCTTAATTTGAGTATATTAAATATTAAATAATTTGCCTTCACAAACCCAAGCTGTATCAACTAATCAACAGATTGTATTGAAAGCTCATTTGCTTACAAACTAAAGGATCAGAAGCCATAACCTGTCAATTTTGAATGTGTCTTGCAATTATTTGAGTCAAACCAGTTCATATTCAATGTAAATATTTACTCAAGCAATAATAGAGAGGATTACTCACTCACCATGTTGATTTAACTAAGGCTGATAGTGATTTTGGCTGACTCTTTATTTCCCATCACCCCACATCTCTCACTTCTGCTAACATACAGCTGGGGGGCTTTCAGCTCTCGTGAGCCATGGTTTAAGGGCATACAGAGCAAAATGCAGATTGTAGAAGCATAGCTAATCTACAGCCACTTCAATGAAGAAGAGATTAACAAGCAGTTCTTGCAGTACTGTGGGGGGAAAAAAAGGTATACAGTATTCTTCAACAGAGGCTGACAGATGATGACTTGAGACAAAGACAGCGGAGAGCAGTTTTGGACCTGAAGGTTTTTTTTAGTTATTGAAGGAGCTACAACATTTTGATCCAGTTTGGCTAAACAAAAAGGATGTGACATTATGCAATGCTATGGATGGATTATTTTGGACTATTTTGGTTTGACAGCTATTCATCGTGTGTACTTGCTGTGTTTTTCAAAATCCCTTGTATGGTGTAAGCGTAATCAGCTCTAGATCCCTGTGTGAAGGCTTTGGGAAGCCCACCTCGGCTTTCTGCCTGACTTGCAGTGTAGGTGGTTATCTGACTGTCCATGTATTCACTGCCACCGCTCTCTTCCCTTATCAGTAGTCTGAAGCTTGCATGCTCAATCGCCTGATTTGTCGAGGGTGACTGCAAAAGATTCTGATAGGCACTCTGCAAATCACCCAGTTGATCTAAAATATCGACCAGCCACAAAAAGTCATTACACACAATAATGGCGGGCAGGACCTTGAAGATGTGACTTAATTAGGTTTCAAATGGCTTCAAAAATGCCCCCCTAGAGAGTCATGCACTCTCGGATTTTTCTCCATGATTACAGGTGTAGAAAGTGAGGCACACTGCTACTGACAACACCGCTGCTTCTATAGGTTAAAGCAGCAGCACAGAGCGCAGAGATGTATGGTCATACAAAATCTGAGGCAGACAGAAAAGCATATAATGCTGCTGGAGCAGCAAATGACATGTTTTTATAATGAAATTTGGAAAATGATTGAATGTAAATGGTTCTGCAGGCCTTGATAGAGCTCTATACATTGGCAATATCTAAGTGAGTGACTGTTCTGCGTGTCATTTTTCTAAGATAGTCAGAACATTATAACTGCTGACACAAAAATAAATCTTTATTAACCTGCAACCTAGAAATTTACATTTATCAAAACATGCCATAGCCTTTATGATGATACATGTGCCAATTAATTTCAGATTGTTCTATGTCTAAGTAGTAGTAATAGTAGTTTCTTACTCACATTGCCATTCTGTGTCTCCTCACAGAAAACCAAGATTTCCACGTATGATAAGATGTGGGAGTTCATGAGCAGTCGGAGGCATTCAGTGATGGTGAAGAACATTGAGGAAGGCATTCACCGTGTGCTCACCTCAGACTACGCATTCCTCATGGAGTCCACCACCATTGAGTTTGTCACGCAGCGCAATTGCAACCTCACCCAGATTGGAGGCCTCATTGATTCCAAAGCCTACGGGGTTGGCACCCCAATGGGTATGTATGCTACAATTATAACACACCATGTTTTGCTGAGGCAAACATAAGCAAAACATAAGCTTTTATGCCTGCAGGCTACTGAAAGTCATTGTGCTGTGAAATCATAAATTCTAAACATGACAAAGTGTTAGCTGCAGTTTTAAGTGTTGCAAGAAGAGGTGCTGTAGCAGGCAACAACATGATGAAGGAGTCTTTGAATACTTCCTTTTGGTTTTTCACAGTTGTCATGGTAGCCAGTTAAGTGGTGGAATGTAACTAAGTACATTTACTCAAGTATTGTACAAATTCATGGTACTTGTAGTACTTGAGTATTTCCATTTTAAATCTCAGAGGCAAATGTACTTTTTACTTCACTACATTTGTCTGACAGCTTTAGTTACTAGTTAATGTGAGAGCTACAGTTCTCTTTTTCTGACCACTCTCTGTAATTCCTAGAGATGATTGTACGTTAAAATCCCAGTAGATCAGCAGTTTCTGAAATACTCAGACCAACGACCATGCCATGTTGAAAGTCACCTAAATTCCCTTTTTTTCCCCGTTCTGATGCTCGGGTTTGAACTGCCGCAAGTTGTGCTGACCACGTCTACATGCCTAAATGCATTGAGTTGCTGCCATGTGATTGGCTGATTAGCTATTTGTGTTAACAAGCAATCGAACTGGTGTACTTATTTATACTCTCCGGCCACTTTATACTAATATAGTGGTCGTTGAGTGTATAGTTACAAGCAAAACAGAGGTGTTCCAGGCAGTTGTGGTCATCAAGTGCCCTCTATTGGTGCTTTGGAGGCATTACATGTGATTTCAACACAAGATTTTGTTCTTGTTTATTTTTGACCTGTCCGGCCCTGCAGCCTGCTTGTATACACTATGAGGACCATAGTGGAGCTGGATACCATGTTGTGCCAGACAGATTTGCTCAACAAGAGACAACCACCTGAAAAACAGTAATAACAGCAGACATAAGAAACAACTGAGGGAATTGGAAAGGAGAAACAGTCGAGCAAAATAAATAAACAGCATAGCCATGAGGGCCGGAATAATAACCTTTAGGTTAAAAAAATAACTTAATGAAAAGCATAAAGAATAATAAAACTTCCTGTTGACAACTATGGGCAACCTCAAATTGTGTGTGTGTGTGTGTGTCTCTGGGTGTTTGTGTGAGTGAGTGTGTGCGTGCGTGCATAAAACTGTTACGGAATGTAGTTGTTAGTGAGAGTGGGACGTCACAACAGTGCCGCACCGAACCCAGTGGCAGGCAGGCAAGAACCCCAGC
>JAPMOB010207947.1:0-18526 GCA_029875015.1 Lepomis gibbosus
TGTGTGTGTGTGTGTGTGTGTGTGTGTGTGTGTGTGTGTGTGTGTGTGCGGTAACTGAAGAAGAATACAAATGCAGAGGGCTGTCAGAACAGGGTGAACTCCCGGTCTGTCGTTGACATTTCTTTAACAAACCTGTGAAAGCAACAAGTGGATTACTCACACATAGATATACATTATATTTTAAAATAATACAATATTAGATTTGTGTCTTTGAAGTGTTGCCTACTTTGTCATTTCACTGTTCTTTCGGGGAAACCGCTTGACTTGGGTCCATGGTTCCGGACTCTTGGTTATCATCCATCCATACTGCTGGTTGTCCGTTAGAGGCATAACAAACAGCTGGTTAGGGGCTGGAGAAGAGAAATAGAGAAGAGACAGAGACTTTCACCAATCTCATTTTCATTCCTTCTTATCACCAGGGATACAGCTGTGATTTGGATCCAGCGTAGATCTACTCACATCTGGGTGTTTGAACACGTTTAACCATCTCTCTGTATCGCTCATGGCTCCCATGGTGTATGTCAGTGCTGTAGGGAAGAGGCTGGTGGTAAACGTGACATGTGTCATTACATCTGAGGGGTTCTTGTTGTTCTTGAGGAGATGGTGGCACCCCTGCTCTGATGTTAATCCCAACATCTGTAAAAGGATATGTTACTATAGCACAGACTGATAAATATTTTAATTACATTAATAAACCTGTGTCTATTATAAAAGACACAAGATTTGTTGTTGTTAACTTGTATTTTTACCATGAGTGTAGTGCTTTAGTCACTTGATTGCTGGTTGTCTGGCCTTATATGTGTTGTTCTTGTATGCTGGTTGTGTGGTTATCTCTGAATGGTTGTTGTTCTCAGGTCTCTCTCGAAAAGAGATCTGGAGCTTAGTCAATTATTCCATTAGTTAATCTGCAACTATTTTGATAATTGATCAATCATTTCAGTCATTAAAAATGCCAAACATCCCCTTGTTGGAGCTTCTTAAATGTGAGAATTTTCAGCTTTTCTTTCTCTGGTTTGACAGAATATCTTTGGGTTTTGGACTTTTGGTCAGACAAAATAAGCAACTTGGCCACAACTCCTTGGACGGATGACATTTTTTCACTATTTTCTACCACAACCTACCATTAGTTGTAATAGCCCTAAAGAGAACTTAAACGTTAGCTACCTGATTAAGTAAAGTTGAATAGTATAAGTTACATTTAGTGTGATTAATGTCTTCTAAGTTCCACATGTTGTTGAGGCACTCCAGGGCAAGAAACAGCAACCTGCTATCTCACATCACATTAACGTTAATTGACCCTGCTCTGGACAATGTTATTCACCGGTTAACGTTAGCGCTAACCTGCATTTTCCTGTTTTTTTTAGAAGCACGAAGACTTTTAAAGGATTAAATAAGTGTTCTTGTTAGCTATCACTAATCTAGGCCCAACTTTTTCGGTGGCTATAGCTCTTTTTATATACATGCTGTAACGTTAGACTGACGTTGTACCGTTAACTAACGGTAAATAACAGTTATTAGCCAAAGCCAAAGTCCGGCTCCTCTTACCCTGAGGATGAGACGCTTCTCTGGGATTCACTATCATTTTATCGCCTATTGGGTTTTCATAACCCAGGCTTGTTAATCCGAAGAATGCCATAGCGTGGCAAAGATTGCCTCGACCCGATAAATAAACTTGCAGCCGAAGGAAGGAAGGAGAGAGAGAGAGAGAAAGAAAGAGACAGCATGTAAGTAAATCACAACTTTTGGTTTAGGCGTAAACATGACAACAAGCCCCGCCCACCCGAGGGGTCTCGTGGGGGATAATGGTGAATTAATTGTGATTGGGATGTAAGGTGAAAATGCGACAGTATTATATAACAGGGCTTATTTTGTCGCTTCATGACTGAAAATAAAAACTTTTTTGCTGAGTACTAGCAGTGAAATCCCATAGTAAAAATGGCATGCCCTCATTGGTGTGACATCACATAGCTGGGCGAGGCAGGCATTAAAGAGACAGAGCCTAGCGTAAAACAGAAGCTTTAAGTTTCACCCTAAGGTCATAGCCTTTGTTGGGGACATGAATATGATGTGGGGGAGACCGGGGGCAATTGTAACATTTTTTTACATTTTCATTCATGTGTGTCATTCATAACTCACAGACTACTTACACTAGTCATCTTTTGATACAAGAAATATATATAGGTGCACTAATTAATAATACAATTGATATATTATGTAATAAGGACAAGACTATAATTTTAATTTTAATGCAAGATGTCAGATTGTTACAATTGCCCCCTTGGTGGTGTTTGGGGACAACTGTAACTTAAAAATAAGTAGAGATAAAATGTATGTTAAGTATAAATTCACAGTCATCTAAACTTTAGACAGCAGAAGAAAAATACTGTTGCTCCAAAAAGTAAATTTAATACCTTAAAATCAGTATTTTGTTGTAAACGTCTGCTGAGGTGAAATTATTCTGCTCCTTTTCCACAGGCAAATAGAGAATCCTACTGAGCATGTGCACACTATCATCACTCTAACTGTTTCTGTTTGGAGGAATTGAGTGTGTTTGTAAATTCCCATGCCAAGTTCTTGTCAGCTTTTACAGATGAGCAATAGAAAGCATTCTGACTGGAAACATCACAAACTGGCCTGGAATGGGGACGGCCCAGGACCGGGAGGCTCTGCAGTAGGTGTTTAAAACTGCTCACAAGATCAGTGGTGACCACCTCCTGAGCATCAGTAATATTGGTGATGGTGCCTACGTAGAGCCCAAAGGATACTAAAGGACAGTATCCACCAAAGCCACAGCCTGTTCACCCTGCTGCCTTCTGGGAAGAGATATAGAAGTTTCTGCTGCAGCACCACCAGACTGCAGAGCATTGTCTGCTATGTAGTAAGGGAGTGAAATAAAATTTCATTTTACAACCTGTTGTAATGTGAAAAACTAAGAGAGAGATTGAGAAACAGGTGTACATGTGCTTTCCAGCAGGAACCAGATCATGATGACACTCCCAGATACACACATGCAAGCACAGCCAAAAAAAGATAAACAAATAGGGAACTAACAGGAACACAATAAGAGGAACACAACAGGGAAACACAGGGAACAAAAGAGCCCCAGCTGGGCCATGACAAATACAAGTACACCAGAATTGTACTTAAAATAAAGTAAAATAAAATTAAAGTAAATGTAGTTTAGCTACTTTCCACTACTGATGTAATGTGATGTAGTTTGGCCAGTTGTCAAACATTAGACCGGTTTGAGCAGCTATTGCTCACGTTGATTGGATGCACGCCAACAAGGCTATACAGGTTTATAAGGACACCTGAGTAGATCTTTCTTCATGACTGAACGACAAAGAAGGAAGGAAGGAGAACACAGCTGGAGAGACTTGTTCATGCCTGCACCTAAGTATAGTAAGTACTGATTCAAAAGGTTTTATAAAAACATTTTTAAAGTTTGTTCTTTACCATCTAGCTCAGACCTGTTATAATAGTGTGAAATTGTTCTTGTTTATTACAAAACGTCAGCTAAATGAATAAATGTAAATGCAAATGTAAATGTACAAAGGACATTTTACGTCTATCGTTGCAAAAAGGTAAACTTTGTTGAATGTACAATTTCTAAAAGTTTCTAAACTACAACATCTTGCATGACCATTGCACAACTTGGGCTGTTGACTACAACAACAAAGGAAAATATAAAGACTATAGTTCATCAGATTAAATAAAAGATTAAATGTGTTTTATTCTTTCTATAATTATGTATTTTTATGCTTTCTCTTTTCAGCTGTGCTTCAGGTTACTCGTTTCCTCTTATAATTACCATGCATATATTTTGCTGTGGACGTACCATTCCAGTAAAGCTTAAGGTTGCCTTCTTTGTGGTTTTTATTTTCATTATATACTACAACAAAATCAACTTCACTGCATTTACACAACAATCACAAATACCTGTGGTGGGTATGGTGAGATTCAGAGGATCCACACTCCAGCCTGTTGAAAGGTCGCCAGGTCCCTCACATCCCAACTGTCCATCTGGCTTTTACACTAAGGAGGAACTTAAGCCTCACCTGCAGAGACCTCTTCAAGATCCCAGGGCACCAGGCGCAAATGGCAACCGGTTTGTGTCACACCAAATGTCTCCTGAAGAACATAAAGAGCAATTACTTGGGTTTAATAGAAACCAATTCAACCAGTTTGCCAGTGATCGCATCTCCCTGCACCGTGATCTAGGCAAAGACACACGCCCACCAGAGTGAGTAAACAAATTCTTCATCATCTCAGTAGATACACCACTGACACATGATCCTAGAAGACATTTTACAGCTTATTAAAAGTCTGAAACCTGTCAACTTTCGGTTTGGCTATGACAGTTGCTTGGAACAGATATTTCGCCGTTGTCCTGGTCTCCCTACCACCAGTGTTATCATAGTGTTTCATAACGAGGCCTGGTCCACTCTGTTGAGGACGGTCTACAGTGTCTTACACACAGCACCTGCAGTCCTGCTCACAGAGATCTTACTGGTGGATGATGCCAGCACATATGGTGAGTGTCTTCACAGTGCTGTATGTCATGATGGATCCAAAATAGACAGATATATTTATATTCATATTGTACATCATTTGTTCCTAAACTACCCTTAAAATCTAAAATATTTTCCATTCATGCACACACTGTATATCAGTGGTGAAGAAAGTGTCCACAACCTTCACATAAGTAAAAGCAGCAACACCAAACTGTTGAAATACCATAGGTAAGCAAGAGGTTAGCTCACTTGGTAGAGTGCCCGCCTCTGTATGTATAGAGGGGGTGGTGATGCCGCAGTGGAAAGGCAGTAGATAACACATTTCCATTTAATGTGGGAGACCTGGGTTTGATTTCCACTGTGCCATCCACCAACATGTCCCCTAGTTGCTCCAGACCTGTGCAACCTCTGAAATATGTAGCAATTGTAATTGAGTGTAAACAGGAAACTGTTTACTAATCAGATTGTCATATAACAGGCATCGTCAAAGCTTTTTTCCCCTCCCCTGTCCCTAAGTGGTCCAAAAATCAGTTGTTGCAGGTTTAACGAATGTAAATATTTTCTGCATAACCATGAATATCTGAGAAAATAGTCATTGCTCTACCACTGTGTTGCTGCTAACCACTGCCACAGTAACATGACTGGAATAACTTTTCTCCTTCCCCTAATTCACATGTTGTCTCCTTTTTCTTTAGATCACCTCATGACTCCCCTGGATGACCATGTGCGGCAGCTGAATATAGTGCGTGTTTTACGCCAGAGGGAGAGGAAAGGCTTGATCACAGCCAGACTGTTGGGAGCGCAAGCTGCACAAGGAGAGGTCCTCACCTTCCTGGATTCCCACTGTATGCATCCCATAATGCAATGTTTGCCATCTTTTTCATGCCAGACTCAGTTGGTTGTTTTGAACAGGTGTCTTTTGCTAAATAATGAAGCTAGTGCCCTTCATTATTATCTGGTGGTGTGTTTTAGCAGAGGTTTGGGCATTGAGTGGGTGTAAATTGTTGAAAGTGAACAAGTTAAAACTATAGGGGGGGCTACAGTAACCACATTTGACCAAGACATTCCCAGCTATCCTGACTGTGATGACTATTTTTACTGATATTTTCTACATTCCTGTGTAGGCGAATGCTTCCCTGGATGGCTGGAGCCTCTTCTAACTCGGATAGTAGAGGAGCCTACAGCTGTTGTGAGCCCCAAAATCACCATTATTGACCAAAATAACCTAGAGTTCCACAAACCAGTCCCTAAACCCCGTCATTACAGTCGAGGAAATTTTGACTGGAAGCTCAAGTTTGGATGGGAGGCCATCCCTGATGAAGAGAAGAAGCAAAGGAAGAATGAGACATATCCTATCAGGTATAAGTGTACAAACGCACAGACCAAGAGGGAACCTGTATCATGTCTACATTAACTATTTTAGTGATAGGACCAAGGACCCAAGATGTTCTTGGTTCTACGCCTCATAATTTAGGTGTAATAAGTCTTAATGTCCTTGCAATATAATAAGTTTCAGAGATAGCCTTCCAGCTAACAAACAAGTTATCTGATTCAAGGAATCGTTTGACTTTCAGGGAAATATGCTTTCTCCTTTTTGCTTTCTTTTTGACAATTAGATGAGAAGACTGATACTGCTTTCAAAACACATGGTAAAGATTTGTTGCTATTTCTTTATTTGTCATTTCTACACTTTGATTTTTGGATAAATTAAAGAAACAAGATGATATGTTAGTGTCACATTTTGCCACACATAGACACTTTAAACCAGGGATATGACCCAAAATGTAGACATCAGGCTCAGCAAATCTGTTTAAATAGTTTCAAAAGTTAAATCAAAAAGGTACACTGGCTTATATTGCAGGGTGAAGGCAGGTAGGCCTGTAAGTCAAAACTGGAAAGCAGTCCAATAACATCAGAAATCCAAAAGGGAGAAGACAGAACACAAAGACAACCATCCAACATAAATAGCACCATCCAGGTGAGGGAAATCCAACATAAATCCTAAACACAGAGAACAGGCAGGGATGCTTGACACTGAACAACAGACTGACAAAGACCAGGGAGAAACACGGACACACAGCTGCTGGCAAGGTGATTACACAGGTGAGACACATTAGGCAGTCAACGGTGAGGACACATACAGCAAATAAAGGAGAAGACACAAGAGGCAGACTGACTAAATAAAACAGGAAACAAACACAATTTCAAACCATGACAGTTAGTGAGCTTTAGAGTTGCTGCTAGGCCTGACTGTGATATTTTTGAGCTTCAGAGCTAGGTAAGCTATTTCCCGCTGTTTCCTGTCTTTGTGCTAAGCAAAGCTAACCAGCTGCTGTCTCCTGCTATAAGTTTACCATAAAGATGTGAGAGATGTGTCAAGTTTTTCATCTGGCTGTCGGGAAGAAAGAAAAAAATAAAAAAATAAATAGAGTATTTCATTGAAATTAAATCAGTTAGTCTTTAATAGTCACTGATTTGTGTCTGATTTTGTAGAACTCCTACTTTTGCTGGAGGTTTGTTCTCTGTATCAAAATCGTACTTTGAGCATATCGGGACTTATGATGACCAGATGGAGTTCTGGGGAGGGGAGAATTTGGAAATGTCCTTCAGGGTAAGTGTCACGACTGGTGCAAGTAGGAATACAGGGGTAGGACCCAAATGCAGATGACTGAGGCAGAGTTGTGCAGTTCAATGATTTGATCACGCAAAATGGAGGTACAAAGGGTTACAGCATGGTGAAGTAGGCAAGGGTCAAAACCAGAAGGCAGTCCAACTCATCAGGCCATAAAATCCAATAAGCAGCAGGCAAGGAATCTATGCTCTGAGGGCCTCTGGTGGACAGCTTGAGGATGGCAAGTCTAGGGTGCTGGGGCTAGAGACAGGGACAGATAGATAATACAGAGGGCTGGGAATGATAGTGTGTATTTGCAGGAAGAGACTGGGGCAAACTATAACAGTAAGAGGTTTGTCAGTATATTGTATATGTGATTTTTATAAGACTTAACATCTTCAGTCTTACCCGGCTGTATGTCATCTCCACTGCAGGTCTGGCAATGTGGAGGTCAGATGGAGATTATTCCTTGTTCTGTTGTTGGGCACATTTTCCGCAAAAAGAGCCCCCACACCTTCCCCAACAGCAGCTCCATGGTCATCCGCAACCTGGTCCGCCTGGCTGAGGTCTGGATGGACGACTACAAATGGGTCTTCTATCGTACAAACAGAAAGGCAGCTTCCATTTTTAAAGAGGTGAGTGCTGTATGTACAGTGTGTTTGTAGCCCAGGAAGTTAAATAGTCACATTATATTTATGATGCCCTACCTTACCATTTGTTGCTTTTATTTTATAATTTTCCCCTCAGAATTTATTTGGAGATGTTACTGAACGTCATAAACTCAGAGAGAGATTGAACTGCAGGAACTTCTCTTGGTACCTGAACAACATTTATCCAGAGGCCTACAAGCCTGAAATCAGGCCGGTCATGCATGGACAGGTAAATTAATTTATCATTTAAAACGGTTGATCTTTAATAGGATGTTACAGTGTATAGTTATATACAATATATAAACCTGACACTTTTACATTTTGTTGTTTGTTGACATAAATTACATTCATTAATGTCTTAACTTTGAATCAACCCACAAAAGTGTTTTCTACAGAACATGTGTCATATTAAAAGCATCTGGAACACTCTGTTGGCTCTCCAATTATGGTATTTTTACTTTTCTGCAGTTGCAAAACATTGGTTTTAAGTGCTGCCTGGATGTGAAGAAGACAAACAAGCAATGGGAGCCTGGTCAAAAGTTTAAATGTAATAAAGGTGACGGACAGGTACGCTAACTTGCTGTTTAGATCAGTTGCCCCATCCTGGGTCTGAGGGTAACCAGATGAATAAAGGGATAATACATTTTTTCTGTTAGACAAAATTAAGTTTTATTTTATATATTGTTTAATAAAATAAGTTTTATTTTAAATAAAATATATTTTTCACTTATTTTTTGCTCTTGTTAAAATACTGGAATTTTTCAACTCTTCAGGACTGTAATAATCCTTCAAAATGAATTATGAGATCATAACCTGTGATGACTAGTCACATAGTTTGATAAAATAAACTACAATAGTGCTTAAAATGTATTGATGGTAATACAATTAGGATTTTTTAAAAATCTTCTCTTATCTTAAAAATACAATTTGTCTCTGTGACTTGTAGTATTTTGAGTACACATCCCAGGGAGAGGTACGGCTCAGCACTGGCATTGAGTTATGTTTACATGCAGCTCCTGGAACAGCTGGGGCGTCTCTGAAACTCTGTCGACTGAAGGGGAAAATAACCACAGCAGCGCCTGAACAAGTGTGGGTCTTCACACAGGTACAACATTTATTTCCACATCAACTCAAACTCTGCAGCAACTGCTGTTACAACAATGTCTGCTGCACGGGCAAATACTGTGACTTCCTTTTCCTCATTCTTGTCACTCTACCTCTAAGTTTGTGTTACAGTTTCTAAATCTAAATGTGACCCTCTTAAACACCACAGAAGATATTGATTATGTTTACATTGGTGTTGTTTTCAGACAAACAAACTGAAGAACCCATCATCAGGCAAATGTTTGACAGTATCAGGAGGAAATGTGATAATGACGATGTGCGACTCCACCAGCCAAAACTGGGTCTTCATCTGACACCTAATCATGGATTTGTATACATGGACATGTGCATTTAGCTTTTCTGCAGGGATAGGTTTAGATTTTGTTCGGTCTTCCTTACTAAAATTCTCACGTGCCCTTATGTACATTTATAGAGTATATTGGTCCTTGTAATTGTAAAAAGTGATATCTTACAAAGTTACGGCCTTTTTTTGCACAAAAACCCCTCTTTATGCCATCCATCTGCTGCAACTCAGATAGGAAATGCTGTATATCTAAACACCAAGAGTGAATGTTGTGACTGATACTTTTAATAGCATTTTACTGTGTATTCTGACCCCCATCTCTTACACTGGAGGACTGTAAAGCCAATATTAACAAGAGGAATCATTACAATGACAAATAATTCTTTCTTTCAATTTAGGCTACATATGGGGATGTAAGTATTTCATTTAATAATAAGTCTTATGACATTTTATATTTATTGTATGGTCAGCCAATTCAAGGAAAAGACCAAAACCAACAATGAATTGATCCTACTACTATTACCTAGTGTTGTCTTTGTAGCCAGACCCTGATGTATCTTATTCATCTGTGCAATAGAGGTCCATTGTTGTTCAAAAACACTGTTGGGTGAGAAGTTTCTTCATTACCATGAACATTAGCACCGTACTTTATTTTGAGTCAATCCCACCTTAAATCTAGCACCAAAAGTGTATTAATCGGCAGCTGAAAACAGTGTCCAACAAATACACTATTGACTCTCTAAAGTTAGCTAAAACCTACAGTACCCAACTGTAGTGGAGTAACTAACAGTATTTGCACCTGAATGTACGTGGAGTAGAAGGACAGAGTTTCAGAAAATGAAATTACTCAATCCATAATCAAGTACCTCAGAAGTATACTTTCAGTCACTGCAAAGATGATGACCAGCATTTTCCTTTTTCCTGTAAAAACACACTCCAAAAAATGTAAATCAATCTCGTAAAAGATTTTTTTTTTAAAAATTCTTGTAAAAAGGAAAAAGTCAGTAACTGAGAGGTTGTATTTGTTTAAAAAAATAAAGATAAAAAGATGGAATTGTTTCTGAATGTCCTCTTTTTGCAAACTTAGTTTCCTGTTACTCATCTAGGAAGAATGAATAGCCTTACATTCCCACCTTTCCAGTTTTCATAATGGGCTTTGTGTGTGCGTGAAAGGTGTGTGTTGTACAGCTAAACCACGCCCCTCTGCAGAGTCGGTGACGTCACTGATCTCGACAGTGATGGGGACTCGAGCGAGCGCTGGTGAGTTTCTTCCAAACCAATAAAAATCTCGCAATTCTTCGTTGTCACTTCAACAGGGAAGTAGGCAGGACACGCAAATGCGCACAGGCTTTGACTGTTGTCGCTGTGAGTGTGCATAAAGTCTGTGTCCCGTCGTTCGGTCAGGCGTTTAACTGCCAGGTTATCACCTCGTTCACGGACTTGTGAGTAGCAGTTAATTTTCACCTTTCTCCTGTAGCTCAACCGTTTTCCTTTGCACTTAGCTAACGCCAGTTGTAAGCTAGGCGCTGTTTGCTAGTTGGACGCGGCAGTTTGAATGTGTTGCTTGTCAAGCCATTATTGTCATAACAGTATGAGGAGCTAACAGGGCTGATGACAGCGTTTTTTCTACAGTGTTAGTCCGGCGTTCAGCCTACGAAAAACAGCTTTGTTGCTCAGTTTAATAACACAACCTGAGGAGTAACACCCTGGATGTTAGCAGCTAACTATCCACTCATGCACATCAGCATGTCAGCTACTGTTATGTTAGCTAACCAGCTTTATCGAGGTGTTCTGCAGGAAGGTTTAGCCCTCCATGTTCGGGATTTGGTGGAGGATTTAACATCATTACAGGTTGTGTGTGTGTGTGTGTGTGTGTGTGTGTGTGTGTGTGTGTGTCAGGCTATTTCTGAGAGCTAGCTAGTGACTAACAGAAATCCACATGATGATTTGCATAATGTAACCTTATATTACACTTGATGTTTGACAATAAGCCATAGAGCTTTTGCACAGGTGCGTTGCAGATTTATCAGCCCCAAGCCTACAGGCTTTGTTAAGTGTGAAAATAAAGTCAGTGATTAAATTACTGTAAAGAGAAGTCACTTGCTTCCTGATTTGGCTTGTTGTTACAACTTGAAATGAGTCACAAGGAAATCTAAGTTTGTCTTTGTCTCTCAAATTTGCAACTCCTTAACTTTGACTGTTGGATAACGGAGGAAGTAAAGCACCTGTGGTTTTGCCAGGTATTGCTAATTTAGTAAAAATTGTGTGCACTTTACATCACTGCTGACAATTTTCAAACAATTATGATGTATTTTGAAATGTTAGTTTTGTAATCTTACACTGCCATCATTGTCTGTGCAGATATTTGAAATCAATTTGCACTGGATCAGCTAAAGTACGACGATTATGTCACACTGACATGAATACAGGCTTGGTGTTTACTGTGATGTACTACATAACTCAAGCAAGCTTCAATAGGCTGGTTATGCAAAACAAAGGGAGGAGCTACTTTTATATTTAGTCTCTTTAAACCCTTCTGGGTGCCACCAGCTGGGAGCAAAAGCCCATTGACTTCAAGTATTCAGTAAGCGTTTTTCTTTTTATTAAATCATTAGCAACAGACAGACCTTGCAGTCTGTTTTTCATACCGTACATAAATAAATGGCAATCACTGACTGCCTCAACAGTCGGAAAAATACCTCCAAAACACAGAAACTGTACAGCATGCATTCGACAAACGTCAGCAGACATGTAAAGTTAAACATGATTTGTAGTTATGGAACTAAAACTTTTTTGCACATTATCTTGTTTTGTTGTTGTGGTTTTTGTCTGTTGTGTTTTACATACTGTTATGCAGGCCTACTGTAGAGGCACAGTAAATCTGTGTTAGCTAGAGGACAGTCTGTATTTGTGTTCTTGATTTGGTTTAACATGTAAAAATGCTTCTTTTCTTTTTTGGATTTTTTTTGGTATGATTTGTAGAGAAAATGAGCAACATCCCCCTCTCTCGCTCTGAGGTGTTTGGGGAGCTAAGGAAAGAGCTGCATGAAGATGAAGAGTTCCATCAGTCCGACGCTCACATCTTCATTATCATGGGAGCATCGGTAAGAGCAGAGCATGGGAGGGGGGGTCGTAATGTAGTCCATGATTAAATGAAATAAAGTGTAAAAATGGAAACTGATAACACAGTGTACATGTGTGAAATGAAAGGGCTAATGGTCTGGAACAACCCTGATTACATAGTGATTCAAAAAATAATTAAGCTTTTAAGACCAACCGGGAGCATGTACCTTTTCTCTGTGTTCCCTTATTTTTTGGCACACTTAAAATAAAGGCCACTTAGGCAAGAATTGTTGGCCACAATTTCAAAGAAAGTGTGTTGTAATCTTTCAAAAATACTGCAATAATTGCACACAATCTGATTAAGGAAATGGTGAAACTGATTTCAACAAGCTTATGCAAACAAGCACCACAGTCATCCGAGCTTTCAAAAGCCCAAGATTGTGACACTTAAAATCTCAAGGTTCCTCTTCTCTAATTATTTCAGTAGACAGCTCTAACTGGGTATCAAAGGTTCTTACTAATACCTTATTTTGCTTAGCATAAACATATTTTGTGCAGAAACCTTTTTTGTTCATTTAATTCATTAAAACACATCTCAAATACATAACTGTATATTATTGTATTAACACAAAACAGTTTTATGATAACTTTGCTTAAATGAAATACAGTGTTAAATTCAGAAACCTTTTTATTTGAATTGTGCAATTCAGCAAAGAATAAGTAAACCAAGCTAACCATATGAGCAAGCAAAAAATATTTCAGTTTTCAGTAATTGACAGTCATTTTGGTTGTTAATTGACCCTTTGCTAGTTAGTTAGCTAGCTAACTTACTACTGAATGTAATGTTGAATAGGCTTACTGTTTTTGCTTTTTCATGATTGTCATAGTGAATAGAGACCTACCCAGCTTCACAAGAACAGTGTTGATCCTTAATATCATTGTCCTTTTCCTCATAGTCAGGCAATATAGTGGTTCACTTTTACTTTGTGATTGGTAGCCTTCTGTCTTTGTTTTACGTCAGTTTCACAGCCTAAATACAACCTTCAAATGCACAATGCAACTGCAAAACTGTCTGCTTCTTTCTGAGAACGCTTTTTCCAACAATTAGACAATATTTCTCTAGTGAGTGCAGTAATAGACAGTGGCAGCGCCATGCTAAAAGTCTGACAGTTTGTTGGACTTAACAACAGTAGCTAAAGGAGGTATGGCTTAGCGAAGGGTCAATTGAAAATATTTGGCATTTGATGCACATGCTGTATCTATAGACAGTATAAAATATTTTTGGGACCGGCCTTAACCATATTTGTATGAGAGGGTGGGGTTAGCTAGCATTGTTAGCAAGGTGTACTAATAAACTGAAAGCACAGTGTGAAAGCATCAAAGCTCTTAAACATACACACAGACAGCACTAAAAAACAGGTTCACAGCTAGTTAAATGCAGTGCCGTTAAATAAGTTGTTTCAACAGCACACAGTGAGGATAGGAGCCACATCTCTCCTGATTGACAGGTCACCATGGTACTGACTGGTCAATCACACGTAGCTAGGCCCTAAAGCACCTGCTTTATTGTCTATTTTCCTCTAAATGGGACCTTAATTTACCATAATTTAAAAAAATAAGGTTTGAAACTAACAATTGAGACCATAAACTCATTAGTAAAGTGTTTACTGAGAAAATAAATGAAGTGAGAAGTAGGTTCATTTTGCCATTGAGTCCAATGCACTTGGATTTCTTATTGCAACCAGTGGAGTCGCCCCTGCTGGCCATTAGAAAGAATATAGGTTCAAGGCACTAATGGATTGGCTTCACTTTTCAGTCCCAGAGGTTGCCGCTTGGCCCTATCATAATCAAGGTTGATTTCTTTTACTGCTAAAATAAATTGAATACTAAGTTGATCCATCTCTATAATGTAATTTTAAAAATGTCCCTTTTCCCCATTTACTATTTCCTCATACCGTTAGGGTGTCGGGTTCAGGAACAGTTTTAGCCATTCTGTACTTTTTTAGACCTGTTTCCTCATTTCTTTGGTACATGATGTCCAGGTGTTTTTCCTCTTGGCCTTTTCCTTCTGACATGACTTCAGTCCATCCAAATGTGCCTTTTTCTTGTTCATTTGTTTCTATAATGTAAATAAATAAGACATGCTTAATGCTTAATTTAATGAGAATGTATAAACTTGTACCCAAACTCACATTTTTGCTGTCAGCAACAGCTTTGCTTTCACTGCTCACACCATATTTACTGCAAAATCATTTTTCAAAAGAACCATTTTTTCATCTTTTTGTAATCTTTTAAAACAGTATTTCAATAATTGTTGCCATTACATGTGAAAAAGATGGTGTTGGTCTAGTTTTTTGAACATCTAGTCGGGCTACAATAAATCATTGGCTGTGTCCTCCTTTCTCCTGCACTGTTTGCTTTCCTGGGAGAGGAGAGCGACACTGTTGCAGATTTTTGCATTGTCACAGACTGTCAGCAGTTTTCTTTCAATGTGACAGACGGGCAGGTCAAGGGCTGGGCTGTGTGTAAGCTAAGCTCACTCCGGTTGTACAAGTTTTATGGATACTTGTATGTTGCTGCAGCTGTTTTTAACTGGGTGTCCTGTAAGCTTGTTTATTAAAGATAGCCCCTTCATGTTTATCACCAAGTCATTAACAAACAGTCAGACCACATTTTCAAACATTTACATACTGCGACTAATTCAATAGTATTAACAGTTTGACTTGACTTTGCAAATGTTGTTGGATGTTGTAATTAAGGGAAAATTAATGACAAACCTCTCAACCCAAGTGTGACATATAGATTGACACATATGCGAATAGTAAGTTGCATACTTCTGTTCACTTCCTCTGATCTACAGTTATTATTTAAAACACACACTCTTAAATAATGTAGCAGGGTTACAAGTTCAAGAATTCCCAGCTGAGGAATAGCGTGTCTTAAAGGGAGATTGTGATGTAGGCCAGCAGCATGACATTATGGGAATTGCTTTGAATTGACTTCTAATGCCTTGTCGTGTCCTTGTATTGATGTTTGCCTCAGGCCATCCCTGATTTTAAGCGTCTCCTGTCAGTGTCTGACACTTGCATCCAAGGGCTTTATCCAGTTTCCAGTCAAGTCCATGTGTTGTCTTGTGAAATATGCCAAACACTATCAAAAGTTGATACTGTTACACTAGTTCTTCAGCATGAGTTCAGTATGCACCAGGACAATTTGGTCTCCAGACTGTCTCTTGGTGGTTGATACTTGCTTTCAGTGGGATTACTGAGGTTACACAGTTCTTAAATAAGCCAGAGCAGCCTACTTATCTGTTCACAGACGGTGCGACCTGTAATACTTCAGCATCTTGAGACTTTTGTGTCATTGAAAGAAATTACCACTCAGACACTGGTTAAATAAACAGCACAATAACTCCAACACAGCATCCACACTTGCATGATTGTGTACATGACCTATGTTTTTAAAGGTGAAGTCATATTTCTGACTGTGTGTTTGCATCTATAGGGAGATCTGGCTAAGAAGAAAATCTACCCAACTCTTTGGTAAGTGGACCTGTGAAAGGCTTTTACATCAGAAGGAGAGCAGAGTCTAAGAAACTCCTCTAATCTGGACTGGAGCTTCTGAAGTTGGGAGAAATGAACCATATGTTTCTCTGTATTCTCCCAGGTGGTTGTTCAGAGATGGCCTCCTCCCTGAGCAGACCTATTTTGTGGGCTTTGCTCGCTCTGACTTGACGATTGATGCCATTCGGTCTTCTTGCATGCCATACATGAAGGTAAGGCTGGACATTTTGAGATGCAACTTTTTAAAAAGGCAAGAAGAAAAAACAGTTGGTGGGATAATACAGTGAGGCTATGTTACATGGTGTGTTTTCATGAAGTCCCAGTGAAAAGTATTTAAGAAAAACAGTTGCTCTCTCCATATTTAACATGTTAAGATAGCCCCCAGTTACTTTCATCCCAGCTTAAAAACATTAATTTCTTGTCTAAATAGACAAAGTACAGGACAAGCTGGGGAAATTAGCATGTAGAATTTCATCCTTAGCCGAAACTAACTTGGACCAAGAAATTTGCACTTCTGGGCAGTCTCAAAATTAGGGTTGGGCGATAGAAACGTGTCCACTGGTAGAGATTTGGCAATACTATTTCTACCGCGGGAGATATCCCTTTGCGTCTCTGCCATATATTCGTGGCAGATTATGCAGCAAAAAGGCTGAATTCTCATATGACATCACAAGTCCAGCTGCCTTGCAAAGTAACATGATTTGGGCTCCAGAACTGCTTACCACTGTTGGTGACCGTGCACCTCTAAGCTGGTTTACCAACTGTCAAGAGAGCAACAAGAAAACAAGGAGTGAAAATGTAAATACAGAGCATTTAAGCAAAGCATTTTGCTTATATGGAAGTTTGAAATAAGAGAAGAATTTAATCAAATGTAATTAAGTACAGTATAGTTATTTTAAACCTTTTCTTAATTAAGCTTACAGAACAGTTATATAAAATTACATATAATGTGAAAGTCTTGTGCAAGTTATGTGCAAAATGCTTAATTTCCTTTATATCGCACACATGTAGAGAATACATTTCCCAGTCTGAATAAGTTCCCATGTTGCATGTTCCCATGCAAGTTGGGTGGAGCAGTGAGGGCAAGCCCTCAAACCAAGCTAGTCTGAGCGGAGGCCCTTTGGCTCGACATTGTTTAGAAATATACTCAGATTTACTATGAAATCTGTGCAATTTTTGTGTGTAATATTTGTTTCTGATCTTTCATCTTATTTCTAACAAGTTAATTAAATTCTGCAATGATTTATCATCTCCATTTTATTAATTCTGTCTTCCATTTGCCAGTTTGTGGTGCAGTTGGACCAGCTGCTTCTCTTGAAGCAGTATCAGTTTGTTTTGAGAGAGAAATATGGTGTTTTTTGAAAATTAAACCATGTAAACCTGTTCTGGTATAACCCAAAATTCAGATTTTGAACCTGAAAATGAGCATAATACCACCCCTCTAACATTTTGCCCCCCTACACCTTAAAACCGCTCTCCCACTTTTTGTCCCCCCTGGATGTGTATATAAGCAACTGCTCTTAACAAGTTTGCCATGTTACTTAAAAGGTGGCAGATACAGAAGCAGAGCGGTTGTCGGCCTTCTTCAGCAGGAACACTTACATCAGTGGGAAATACGCAGATGAGAGTTCCTTCTCCAAACTCAACACACACATTCTGTCTCTGCCTGGAGGACCTGAGGCAAACCGTCTCTTCTACCTGGCTCTGCCGCCAACCGTCTACCACGATGTTACCAAGAACATAAGGCATTGCTGTATGAGCACAAAGTCAGTGCACACTCTGTTTGTTTTGTGATTGTCTGTCTGCTGTCTTGCTATGTCTGAATGTATCTGCAGGCAGTGAGCTGCATGTCTTAAAGCTCCAATAATGTACTTTTGTGAATTCTGCACTCTTTGCACATACAGTGTGCCTAAACCCTTTCTATGTAAAGGTTGTGGGTTTTTATGGTATTTTTGGGCACACAAAGAAATCCTTTCAATAAAATGTGGTCATAGATTTTACATCACATATGACAGGCCTACATTTGCCAGCAGCAGCAGCACTAATGGTTGAGAGGTGTGTATTTAGGTGTCTGCTTGCAAATCACCAGCATCTTTGGACGTTCTGGGTCCTTCCATAGGTGAAACCATACGCTCTGGTGTTCCTATTATTTTGTCCACCCCATTTATATCAATGAGAGTAGGCTAAATAACAGAAACACTTAATACACACCCAATATCACTATTCAAAGGAAACCCAATTTAAACCCAGTTGTCTCATTAATGTGACTTTACATATTAATTTTCTTGTGTGTATGTGTGTAGAGGCTGGAACCGTGTGATTGTAGAGAAGCCTTTTGGACATGACCTTCAGAGCTCTGAGGAACTGTCCACTCACCTGTCCTCCCTCTTCACGGAAGAACAGATCTATCGTATAGATCACTATCTGGGCAAGGAAATGGTGCAGAACCTCATGGTGCTTAGGTGAGTAAAGTAATAAGGTTGCTTTTACTTGCATTTTTATTATATGATGCTGTGTAAAGAATTGTCATTGTCAAATAAGATATTATATTGTCATTGTAAAATCATGGATACCATATTTCAGTCCTAACTCTCTTTGGGCTCAGAGCAATTACTACTTGGTATAACACCTCTGCTACTCTCAAAACAAACTGATACTGCTTCAAGAGAAGCAGCTGGTCCAACTGCACCACAAACTGGCAAATGGAAGACAGAATT